>SJYA01001570.1:1841040-1859233 GCA_006410615.1 Neotragus moschatus | reverse complement strand
CCCCCCCCCGCGCCCCCACCCCCCCCCCAGTTTGATTTTTCTGGCCCTGGTAAAGTGAAGAGGAGTCAAAGGGACGAGTTATAAAACTGGCCAAGATTAGGGACCTGATTCTGCTGGAGGGAAGAAGAGGGAATTGGGAGAAGGAGAAAATGACCAATGAGAAGTAAAGCAGGCTTCTCAGATGCTGTACTAGGGCTTTGGCTGCCTGCAGGCAAGGAGCGTGGGGTCTGGAACTCACTTGATTTACTTATTTAATTTTCTAACTTTTTATTTGATTTTTGAGGATCTGCTAAAGCCCAGCAGCTAGGACACTGTGTTGTCATAAGTTGCATCCATCGTCAGTAGCAGATTCAATTTGATGTTGAGAATATGATTGAAAACTCCTGGCATTTTAGTCTCATCACCCATTCCCTGGGAAGATTGAACTATATTAGTTTGAAACTTACCAGGTCTTTGTCCCTACACTCCCCACTCCCAGCTCAGGTCGTGATATTTAGGTGCCTGGGAAGTTTGATGGGAGAGTGCCAGTGTGGATTGGTTGCTCTTGTCTTATAGCAAGATTGTCTTTCTCAAGAAGAATATTTGTTTTTGACTGCGCCAGTCTTAGTTGAGATGCTTATGCTTAGTTGCCCTGAGGCATGTGGGATCGTATGACCGCAGATTGAACCTTCAAACCTGCATCCCCAGCACTGGATTCTTAACCACTGGACCACCCAGGAAGTCCGACAAGACTATCTCTTGCATAAATATTTTTTAAGGTGCTTTGGGCCGAATGGGGACACAGGGCGATGAGAAAGTACTATGCTTAAATGTTTGTTAAATAACAATTCTTTTTGATTTTTGAAGAGAAAAGGGAAATCATTTCCTGTCAGCTATTAAAATACCTGCTTTCTTAGGAGGCTGGCAGACCCTGCTTCCTAGTTTCAAGACTGGACAGAGCTGGTGGTTGGAGAGCAGGGCCATTGAAAAGCCCTCATCCACCCCATCTTGGTCGGCTACCCTTTCACATTTCTAATGCCCCCTTGAATCTGTTAACACTTTTTTTTTTTTTTCCTGAAAACTTTCTTAGTGAAAGTGAAGCAGGGAAAAGGGGGAGGGGGATAAAGGCTTCTGTCAAATTGATTAAGTGAACGCTCATTAGAGAAAGTAACAAGAGGTGAAATCTGCATATGCATTGCAGAAATGTGTCTGATCTTGCTAAATTGTGAAAAGACAAAAAGGGCTGAAAACCCCCCTAGCTGGATGTACTTGAGGGAGAACTGGGGGAGGGGAAAGTCCTCCAGCAGTAACTGTCCTTTATAAATGCACACTAGGCCCATCGTTCAGCAGCACTTGGGGATGTAGACGGACCTTGCTTTTCTAGAAATTTGTACTACAATTATAAAATTGTCCTGACTAATGTAGAAGACTCCAGCCACTTCTTTTATTTCTTTTACTACGAGTTTTATTTCCTTCTTTTCCTCACTTACAATACCCTTCCCCCACTGCCTACCTCCACACAACTATTCCAAGGTACATAAGACTCTAAAGCAGTTGACTTTGGATCACTAGAGTCTAAGATTTGTTTCTATCTAGTGTAGAACAGATTTTTTTCTTCCTGGGTTTTAAAAGATAAGTCAGAATCAACTATTTTTGTTTTAATTTTAGTGGTCGTTGTAGGCAAGTTGGGGTCATCCTTACCAAAGTTCTCCCTGGTTTATTGGCCTGAACAAAAAATCTAGCATGAGGATTCAAATTCCAGGTAACAATATTGATCTGGAGCAGATCAAGTTCCCGTGCTTCTTATAAAATGGTCAGCTAAGTAGTGTCATTCCAGTGAACTAATAAGCTGGAGTCCTAGGTAACACTTTGAAAAGGATAACATTATTTCCAATTGTTTTCCATCCAAGGAAGTAGCTTAATATTACTATTCAGTTCAGTTCAGTCACTCAGTTGTGTCCAAATCTTTGCTATCCCATGGACTACAGCATGCAAGGCTTCCCTGTCAATCACCAACTCCTGGAGCTTGCTCAAACTCATGCCCATTGAGTCAGTGATGTCTTCCAACTGTCTCATTCTCTGTCATTCCCTTCTCCTCTTGCCCTGAATCTTTCCCAGCTTCAGGGTCTTTTCCAATGAGTCAGTTCTTCGCATCAGGTGGCCAAAGTATTGGAGTTTCAGCTTCAGCATCAGTCCTTCCAATGAATATTCAGACTGATTTCCTTTAGGATGGACTGGTTGGATATCCTTGCAGTCCAAGGGACTCTCAAGAGTCTTCTCCAACACCACAAATCAAAAGCATCAATTCTTCGGTGCTTAGCTTTCTGTATTGTCCAACTCTCACATCCATACATGACTACTGGAAAAACCATAGCTTTGACTAGACAGACATTTGTCAGCAAAGTCATGTCTGCTTTTTAATATGCTGTCTAGGTTGGTCATAGCTTTTCTTCCAAGGAGCAAGTGTCTTTTAATTTCGTGGCTGCAGTCACCATCTGCAGTGATTTTTGGAGCCCCAAAATGTAAAGTCTCTCACTGTTTCCATCGTTTCCCCATCTATTTGCCATAAAGTGATGTGACGAGATGCTATGATCTTAGTTTTTTGAGTGTTGAGTTTTAAGCCAGCTTTTTCACTCTCCTCTTTCACTTTCATCAAGAGGCTGTTTAGTTCTTCTTCGCTTTCTGCCATAAGGGTGGTCTCATCTGCATATCTGAGATTATTGATATTTCTCCCGGCAATCCTGATTCCATCTTGTGCTTCATCTAGTCTGGCATTTTGCATATGATGTACTCTGTATATAAGTTAAATAAGCAGGGTGACAATATACAGTCCTGACATGCTCCTTTTCCAATTTGGAACCAGTCCATGTATTACTATAGCAGTAGAGTGTGTCTGATGACTTTCTTGTTAGTGTGCATTTTGATAGACAAGCATTTCATAATGTCAAATCTAATGGCTCTGTTAATGTTCAGTCTATTGAATGCTCTATTCAAACTTATTCTTGTGATTAGCTTTCAACTTTTCTACTAATACCTCTATCTTTCTTCCTCCCCTTCTAAAATCTAATCAGAGAATATCTTACTGAAACAGATTATGATGTTGACTTTAACCTACAGAATGGAGGTACCTCAGGACTTAGTCTGAAAGCATGAGGTTGACTGTGACATCAGATGTGCTTCAATTGACCCAAACTTGTTATTTTAGAAAGCTAAAAAAGGACTTTCCTGCTGGTGTAGTGGATACACATCTGCCTGCAAATGCAGGGGACATGGGTCTGATGACTGGTCTAGGAAGGTTCCGTATTCCCTAGCAACTAAGTCCATGCACCACAGCTACTGAACCCACTCACCTAGAGCCTGTGCTCCATAGCTAGAAAAGCCACTGCAATGAGAAGCCTGTGCACTACAATGAAGAACAGCCTCCACTCAACCACAACTATAGAAAGCCCACACAAAAACATTGAAGACCCGAAAATAAAAATAATAAAATTTTAAAAAGTTTAAAGCTAAAAATAAGAAAAACACAAGCTTGACATGTCTTAGGTTAAAAAAAAAAAAAAAAAAAAAAAGACAGCATACATCCTTGAGGTGTGGACCAGATTGTCCTGAAGATCTGAAAGGAAATGAACAATAATAAGAATAATACTGTGGCAAAAGATGTCCTTTGAAATATCTGCAGATTGCAGCAAAGCGGTTCTTCCCATATGTGGGGTTGTCTAGGCTGTTTTGCACCATTACGTGCTTTGGAAATCTTGTAATCACAAATTTAAGACTTAAATCTCCAGTTCTTCTTTTATTTCTAAACTACCCCCATAGGTATATTTACTCCCTTCTTTTGTCAAGCTTAAACATTTCCAATTACCTCAGACTCTAAAGGGAAATGCGATGGTTAAATTCCTGCACTTGTAATGACATTTATTAATCTAGGGTCTGGTGAGAAATGTTGAACCTCTTGCCTTCCCAAATCATACATTTTAATTCTGAACACACCTCCAAAGAACGCTGACATTGTTTAATTAAAATGAGGGTGCACATTAATAAGAAAGGATATCATTTTGTTATTTATATATAATTTTATTTTATTAAAAAAATGAACAGAGACTGGTAAGTTCCATAATTGCCCACCATGGTGAAGGAATAAGTGTAGGAGAGAAGAAAAGCACAGTAAGACACAGATGTTAGTAAAACACTCCTTAATACTACACAAGCTGTAGAAAATGCTACTTTGCATTTGGTCCTCAACGTGGCTGACTGCAAGCCATTGAGGAAAAAGTGCACCTTTTAAACTAATTCCTTGGTCAGAAGATAGAGCCACATCTACAAGCCTCCTCATTAATATACTATAATGGTCAAGTAAGAGATTAATAGCAAAGTCACCTGCTAAAGCAACCAGGAACCTGTTGATTAATAATAAGCCTCCAAAAATAAGATACCAGACTGCAAAGCAAAATCAAGTCCCAGGGCAACAAGTGCTTCTGTAATTTATTCCTTCTTTATATGAGGGCATAAAGCTCCCTTTATAAACGTGTTTTCCAGGCCCTGCTGTGAGCTGTAGGTGTGAGCTTTTCAGCTGATTTATTAATTTTAGTTTCAATCAACGTGTCACCTGCAGACACAAAAATGTAGGCCTCACCACAGAAAATACAATTTAAGAGAAAAAAAAAAAAAAAAAAGAAAGAAGAAGAAAAAACAGGGCTTTAATTCAAAAACTCTGCCAGGATTTTTTTTAGATGAACACTGGAACGCCTATTCTTTGAGATCTAAAATAATTCCCAGCAACATAATTAAACAAAAATCAAAATTAAACATTTTTGTCATACTTCGAAGTCAGTCTTAGACCTGGGGAAGAGTAACATGAGGCTGCCAAAACAATCAGTTCCTCTTGTCAGTAAGGGGTACATTCTCCCCAAAGAATCGCATGAACAACAAGTCCCCTGGGCAAAATGTGCAAAAAATTCTCAATTAGTTGTCTTTATTTAGTGAGCACTATGGGGTCCTCAACCACACTATAGAATTATGGCGAGAAAGCTGAGCTCTTCACTAGCTTATTAGCATTCTCAGAGGCTTGGAGTGCTGCTGATAGCAGGCTGTTGCCTCCAAGAGCTGTTGGTGGGACCCCTACACTCCCTTTGTGCTTTTGTCCTTCCAAGTCAGCAGGAAGTACTGCCCCATGTTCAGAGCATTCTGGGATACCTTCATTCCATTCACAGTTTCCATATCCGACAGGGCCCATGTCTTTGTTATTGACTATGACCATCACTGTTGCAGGTTTAAATGAAAAGCAAAAGTGATCTGTATCAGTCCATTCTAAATGCAGGTTTAGGAAGTAACCCCCTTCCAAATGAACATCCTTGTGGGGCTGGAGTGGCCTTACATAGCCAAAGCCCCGTAGGAAATCCAGGTCTACAGTTACAATCTGGCTGCATTCTTTTCATCTTGAAATTACAACATTAGGCTAGAAACAGAAGTAGCAGTGGGTTACTGAAATTCCAGACTGATTCCTCATTATATGTATTTTTATAGCACTCCTTTGCCTGTTGATCTCCCCCAATTCCACCCTTGTACCTCTACAGATCCCCTTCCCAGAAAAAGAATATAAAGAAGAAAACAATAAAAAGAAAATAAAAGAAAAACTGACAATAAATATAGAAATGCCTTTTCTAAAGAAGAGGGTATTTGCTGCTTTAGGGAAAACACTATCATTGACTAAATTAACAAGTTGTCTTATCAACTGCCATAAGCCTTGGAGTCTAATTAATTTAGTACTGATCAATAGTCCTGAATGAGGCATTGATTTCTGCCTGTTTGACAGGGCTGCAGCTGAAATCACTTTCTCCGTACACCACACACACAGAGGCACCTAAAGCTTATGCATTATCACATTAAGATTTTATTCCACATATCCTATATGGGCATGAATTTCATGAACCAACTATAAATGAGAAAATGGGATTAAAAATCAACTTTGGAAGTAGGAACAGGTTGACTACCAAATGCAATCTGAACTTGAGTATTCCTTGCCAAAGTTCTGCTTTCTTAGAAAATGTCCTCAAAGGACATTCAAAATGAGATGAAACATTAAAAAAGAAAAATGGAAAAAATAATGTATTTTGGTTAAAATAGTAAGTGCTTTAACTGGCCCTAAAACCTGCAAAGAAGTCTTGGATTCTTTTTCTGACTCTTATTTTTAGAATGCTGATGATACTTTATTAAAAGTATTCTGATCCAAAGTAATAATAACGGTAATACTATCTGGCTAAGAGCAGAGGCAGATGGTGAGCCTCTGATAAGCATGAAAACCTGTGATGGAGCCACCCGATTTGTCTTTTACTGCTGGGGTTGGTGGGCTAGGGGTGGGGGAGGGGGTAAGGAGGACTTCCTACTTCCAAAATCAATGATGATATATTGGGACAGTATTGGGACAAAAATAATTTAAGCATTTGACTTTAATTTTTATCTGGACTGACAAGATATTCATTCTCATGACATATATCCTAAAAAGAACGAGGTTTGCATTAAGGTTTTCATATCCTCCTATGACACACCCCTTGCATTTTCTTTCTGGTCCCTCCCAGTTTTTGTGGCTGTTCACTTTCACTGTGCCTGCCAAGCCGCCTGACACTTCTGAAAATCATGAGGATTTTCCCCTTAGGCCTGGCCACCGGGTAGTTTTTCCTCCCTTTGCTTCAACATTACTGGAAATAAGCATTAAGGTAAAACTTTTCAAATGTTTCAAAGATGATGGCTTCAATTTCAAACATACAGAGAAACAAGATAACTATGGAACTGGTCTATCTCAGAACAAGTTTCTGCTCAGTAAATATCATGCAGAAAGAAATGAAGAGAAAGGGAGAACTGAAAAAAAAAAAAGTGCAACTGCCTCCTTTTCCAAGGTTGGAGAAACACTCAAAATGGTTAAAACAAAGCAAAGAATTCATATGCTTTTCTGTACATTATTTAATATAGTTTGGCTTTTTAAAACTTTCAATTTACATATAAATGTATATATAATGTAATTGAAAGAAAGTTCCCCAAAATATATACATATATATGTATTTTTTTAAGGTTCCAGAAAAGTGCTCCCCTTAATCTCTTTGGGGCCTCCATGAGTTTCCATAGCACTTTACAAAAGATCTTTATTGAGGAAAGGATTGGACAAACTTTCCTTATATGTGTGGCCCACACCATTAATTGCCCCATCTCCTTCAGTAAGGCCTTATTCCTATGTAAATACCCTTGCATAATGTTACAGGCTATTGTTAGGCCAGCGCCAGTCAGTCGCCACTTATATGCATTTTTATTTCAATCCGCTGCTCTGAGAATGAAAAGATGTCTGGACTTAAGCTGTTTACCAACTGGGCTGAAGCTGCAGAGCGGCAAAACTGAAGAAAGCCCCAAGCAACTGCAGGAACAAGCTTTTACAATACGAGCAGCCATTTTCAGCTGAGTTATTAACCCACCCTGAAACTCTTCTAAGCTATGCCTTTTTTAAAGAACAAATGTGCTGAATCAAACATGAATGAGCCAACACTATTGAGAGAGAAATCCTCTAAAGAACTACCGAACACAACATAGGTTTGTAATCATTTTGTCTCAGTTGCTGCTACCAACATTATCAAGGATGGTAATGCTGGCTCAGTTGTGGATTGGCTCGTAATTAAACAATAGTGTGGTACAGGAAAAACACAGATGCAAGTAACACGCACCCAGAGTCAGAAAACAGTGTGCAAGAGATGAGAAGATTGAATTGCTACCTCACCACCAGGACCTCATACTAATTTGGCCACTAAAAAACAGTAATCTTTAGCGGGAACATTGGAAATAGGCTTCCAAATTCAAGGCTGCCTCTTCTTCAGTCCTGTGTGGCCTTATACATGCTTAAATTGAATACTGTAAAATCATTTTTACTTTACAGTTGTAAAGATCTGCTGGAATGAGACACCGTGAAAATAAAGGGATGAAATTCTACCAAAGGGAACTGGCTTTTTTCTCTGTAAAATGTGCTGCAGGCTAGGAACATCGTACTTATTTAATGGCATCACAATTTGAGTACTGTGGTATTAGCCTAAAGAAACTCTTGACTACTTGCTTATTAGAATCCAATGAGTGCTTAATAAGTACATATATATGACAGAGGAAACATCTCATGGCACAGTTAGAACTCCAGGAAAACACACGCACGAGCACGCACACACACACACACACACACACACACACTCACACACGGGAACTGGGGAAAGCAGTTTTGAGTTAATTACCATCACAATGAAATCAAGTACAACAGTCATAGCTGAAAACCATTTCTATTAAAGCTGCTAGACTCAACCTTGCCTCCACAGGTCAGTCATGGCACTGATAACCTTTCCAGCAGACAAATACATGTAACATTGCCTCATCTAATTAAAAGCTCAGGGAGGTGTAGAAAAATACCAGCACATTGAATCCAAGCAAATGAGTGCTGCCTTGGGCTGTTGAAGCTACCATATGCTGCTGCTGTTTACTCTGGAAGGAAACTGAGTCACTTAACATTTCAATAGGTTAATCAATTGACAATTAAATGGAGAAATCGGTTAACTCCGAAAACAATTAACATGACACTCCATTAAGTACACTTTCTAATTGCCACAGCTGTGAGTGGAAATCAACGAGCATGTTAAAGCATCTAACTGGGGTGGTACTGTTTTTGTGTGTGTGTTTGAGAAAATGGAATTAGCTGAAAACTCGGGTTTTATTTTTATAGATTAGACAGTAGGAATTCTGTCACCCACTGCAGTTTTAGCAGAGGGGAGCTGTGTATATATTTTTTTATTCTTTTAAGGGCTCATTTCAAGTTGTTGAAATATTTAATTTGCAATGATTAATTAAAATAGCCCAAACCCCTCCTACCAAATTATGGGTTGGTGAACAAAATGGGAAATCTCTCCTTTTGCCCATTTTGTGGACAGAATTACTTCACAGGATCAGGTATACTTCAAGATCTCCTTTCTAATTAAACATTACAATGTAATGTTTAAAGTCAAGATTTTCGCTGAACATTTCTGTGAATGGTATCTGATTGCTGGTTGTGTCCCTAACCTTGCTGTAAAATGCTAACAATAGTGAAGGTCTTGTGTTTGGATTTTTACAGACTATTTAGGTTGCTACAGATAGTCATTATGAGGAAAAGTATTCATTTATGAAAGAGGTGATAATTTAAGTAAATCATATCTATTTCTCATATATATTAAGTGCTAAATAAGTATCTTTGAATGAATGAATATCTTTAAGAGCTGATTATCAGAAGGATAAAATTCTTCTCCCTCACTCTTTTTGGTAACTTTACTAACCCTGGATATGGAAACGTGAACAGGATAATGGTTGCAAAGTGGGAGAATGGCACTGAGGAATAAAAGCATAAAGGACACAGCTGATGTGTGACGGCAACACTGAGAAGACAAAGTTTTCTGATTTGGGCACCTAGTGAGATGGTGCACTGATCGGTCAAAATAGAAATGAAGAAGAAAGAATACAAGTTGAGGGTAGAATAGGGATATTAGGTAATGAGTTAAGGACATGTTGCATTTGAAGGATATCCATGTGAAGTTCACATCTGCACCTGGATATCCTATGGGGCTTCTCTGGTGACTCAGATGGTAAAGAATCCACCTGCAATGCGGGAGACCTGGGTTTGATCTCTGAGTTGGGAAGATCTCCTGGAGGAAAGCATGGCAACCCACTCCAGTATTCTTGCCTGGAGAATCCCCATGGACAGAGGAAGCTGGTGGGCTACAGTTCATGGGGTTGCAAAGAGTCAGACATGACTGAGTGACTATAGGATATCCAAGTGCAAATGTGAACTAGACAGTTATATACCTCTCTCTTTTTCTTTTCAAATTTTTGGCCACATCCTGCAGCCAGGGATCGAACTTGCACCTCCTAAAGTAGAAGGCAGAGTCTTAACCACTGAACTTCCAGGAAAGTCCCAACATAGTCCTTTCTTGATAGATAGACAGATCTGTTTGAAACTCACATACAAGAGATATTTAGGAGTTGTCAGAAGACATATGGTTGCTAAAGGATGGAAGTGGAAAAGACTCCATTTCCACTTATTTCATGTAGAATAAGAACAGACTATCTCATTTCACATGCTAGCAAGGTAATGCTCACAATTCTTCAAGCTAGGCTTCAGCAGTACATAAACAGAGAGCTTCCAGATGTACAAGCTGAATTTAGAAAAGGTAGAGGAACCAGAGATCAAATTGCCAGCATCCGTTGCATCATAGAGAAAGCTAGGGAATTCCAGTAAAACATCTGCTTCATTGACAACACTAAAGCCTTTGACTGTGTGGACCACAGCAAACCATAAAAAATTCTTTTTTCCTTCTTTTATTTTCAAAAAATTTATTCATTTTAATTGGAGGCTAATTTCTTTACAATATTGTAGTGGTTTTGCCATGCATTGCCATGAATCAGCCACAGGTGTACATGTGTTCCCCATCCTGAACCCCCCTCCCACCTCCCTCCCCATCCCATCCCTCTGGNTGTATCTTCTCAATCCTTGTCTCCAGATTATTTATCTGTGATTCCATTTTGACTTCAAGATTTTGGATCCTTTTCACTATCAATATTCTCAATTCTTTCTCAGGTAGATTCCCTATCTCTTCCTCTTTTGTTTGGTTTGGTGGGCATTTCTCTTGTTCCTTTACCTCCTAGGTATTCCTCTGTCTCTTCATCTTGGTTGTATTGCTGCGTTTGTTGTGGTCTTTCTATATTCTGGGAATTTGCGGAGTTTTCTTTATTATGGAATTTCCTACCTGTAGGCGGGGTTGTATCAGTGGCTTATCAAGGTTTCTTGGTTAGGGAGGCTTGTTTTGGAGTTCTGTTGTGTGGAGCTGGATTTCTTCTCTCTTGAGCTTGGAATATCTCTACACGGCTGCCCCAGCAAAGTGCCACATCCACTCCCCACCCTGGAAGAAGGGCGTCTCCTCACTGCCGCCCCTCCCGATCCTCAACATGGGACAGCTCCTCCAGGCCCTCCCATCAGCCAGCCACTGATCTTTGGATGCGAGTGGATCTTCCCAGTCCCCGACCCTGACCTCAGACATGGGGCAACTCCTCTCGACCAGGCTGAGTGCACTGGTCGTTGCAGCCACCCGTGCTGAGTGCTAATCAATCAGTGGCTCTTCTCAGCCCCCAACCCTGGCCTCAGACGCAGGGTGGCCCTCCTGGCCCCAGACCCCGGCCTCAGACGCGGGGTGCCTCCTCCCGGCCCCCGACCCTGGCCTCGGGCACAAGGTGGCTCTTCCCGGCCCCCGACCCTGACCTCAGACGCGGTGTGGCTCCTCTCAGCTGTTCCTGTGCGGTCACAGCCTGGCCTCTCGGCCGCTGCCCCTGACCTTGGAAGTGGAGTGGCTCCTCTCAGCTGTTCCTGTGCCGTCTGCAGCCTGGCACTCTCGGCCGCTGCCCCTGACCTTGGAAGTGGGGTGGCTCCTCTCAGCTGTTCCTGCGCCGTCACAGCCCGGGACTATCGGCCGCTGTCTCTGTCCTCCGACGTGGGGCAGCTCCTCTGGGCGGCGCTGAGTGCGCTGGCCCGCCCGCCTGTCGCTGCCGCTTGCGCTGAATGCGCCGGCTCGTGACTTCCCTCAATCAATCACGTTTTAATATGTGAGTCTCTAGAACGGTAGTTCTCAATTCTGCACATAGAATCTGAAAATTTCTTAAAGAGATGGGAATACCAGACCACCTTACTTGTCTCCTGAAAAACCTGTATGTGGGTCAAGAAGCAACAGAACCTTACACGGAGCAACAGGCTGGTTCCAAATTGGGAAAGGAGTACAACAGTGTTTGTCACCAGCTTATTTAACTTATATGCAGAGTACATCATGAGAAAGCCCAGTCTGTAGGACTCACAAACTGGAATCAAGGTTTCTTGGAGAAATATCAACAACCTCAGATATGCAGAGAACACCACAATTATGGCAGAAAGTGAAGAACTTAGTCTCTTGATGAAGGTGAAAGAGGAGAGTGAAAAAGTTGGCATGAAACTCAACATTCAAAATCAACTTGGTTTGAAAATCAACATTCAAAAAATGGCATCTGGTCCCATCACTTCATGGCAAATAGATGGGGGAAACAATGGAAACAGTGACAGACTTTATTTTTTGGGGGCTCCAAAACCATAGACAGTGACTGCAGCCATGAAATTAAAAGATGCTTGCTCCTTCGAAGGAAAGCTATGACAAAACTAGACAGCATATTAAAAAGCAGTGACATCACTTTGCCAACAAGTGGTCCATATAGTAAAAGTTATGGCTTTTCCAGTAGTCATGTACAGATGTGAGAGTTGGATAGTAAAAAAGGCTGAGTGCTGAAGAATTGATGCTTTAAAATTGTAGTGCTAGAAAATACTCTTGAGAGTTCTTTGGACAGCAAGGAGATCAAACCAGTCAATCTTAAAGAAAATCAGTCCTGAATACTCACTGGAAGGACTGATGCTGACATTCTAATACTTTGCCCACCTGATAAGAAGAGCCAACTCATTGGAAAAGACCTTGATGCTGGGAAGACTGAAGGCAAAGGGAGAAGTGGGCAGCAGAGGATGAGATAGTTAGATGGCATTGCGGACTCAATGGACATGAATTTGAGCAAACTCCAGGAGATAGTGTAGGACAGGGAAGCCTGGTGTGCTACAGTCCATGGGGTCACAATGAGTTGGCTACCACTTAGCTACTGAACAGCAACAAGAACAGAACAGGGCTTAGAGTAAGACCTTGGTTAATACCAGTATGACTGGGCAGACAGAGGAAAGAGTCAACAAAGGAGGGTGAAAAGAAAAAGTCAGAAGAAAAGAAAAATGAGGGCAGAGTGACCATGGAAGTCAAGGAAAATAGAGTGACTAATACTCAAGAAGTCCAGTAATATTAGGGCAGTTTGGAAACCCTGGTGCCCTAGTGGTGATTGGTTGCTGCAAAAAGCTTGCGTTAGAACAGTCTAGATGTCTTTGGTGGTCCAATGGGTTAAGAAGATGCCTTTGAAAGCAGGGCACGAGGTTTCAAGCCCTGGTTAAGATCCCACATGCTGTGGGGCAACTAAGCCCATAAGCCACAACAAAAGATCCCACATGCAGCAACAAAAATCTCATGTGCCTCAACTAAGATCTGAAACAGCCAAATACATAGTTAAAAAAAAAACAACACACACACACACATCACCGTCTCCATAGGCAATGAGTTAATAGGAGGTAAGGAAGGAGAGATGTTGATTCTGAGCTACTTTGAGAAGCTTGGGTGTGAGGGACAGACCGAAGGCAGGAGCTTGAGGACTGGAGGATGTAAGAGCAGTTTTGTTTACATCTGAGTTGGGAAATGACCACAGATAGGGTTATATTTGAATGATCCAGAATGGGAAGATGAGCTGGTTCAGGATTGTTGACTTCTGTGTGTGTGTGTGTGTGTGTGTGTATTTTCAGTCTGGGGGATTCAAAGAGGGAAAAAATGGTTTGGAATTGCTGCTGAGAGGACTAGAAGAGGAATGTGACTGAAGATGGATAAAAAGGATTACCATTGAGAGGCTAACTGGAAATGGAAACAATATCTTTAGGTCACACCCATCTGCATTGCAATGGGATTTTCTCTATGGGAACTCCTTCATTCATATCTTTGCTCCTTTGTTCAGCAAATATTAATGGATGCTTGGCAAGTGCCAAACACTATTCTAGACCTCCAAGACACAGTGATGAAAAAGACAAACAAGGTCACTGCTCTCAAGGAACTAGAGAGTTCCTGGAAAGCGTGTCTTTTATATGTGATAGGTTTACTCCTANATTGCTGCTGAGAGGACTAGAAGAGGAATGTGACTGAAGATGGATAAAAAGGATTACCATTGAGAGGCTAACTGGAAATGGAAACAATATCTTTAGGTCACACCCATCTGCATTGCAATGGGATTTTCTCTATGGGAACTCCTTCATTCATATCTTTGCTCCTTTGTTCAGCAAATATTAATGGATGCTTGGCAAGTGCCAAACACTATTCTAGACCTCCAAGACACAGTGATGAAAAAGACAAACAAGGTCACTGCTCTCAAGGAACTAGAGAGTTCCTGGAAAGCGTGTCTTTTATATGTGATAGGTTTACTCCTAGGAAGTGACATTGAGCCTTTTTTTTTTTTAAGAATGGGAAAGACCCAGCCATCACGGACCTGGTGCAAGAACATTCTAGGAGTTAGGGGAATGGAAGTTTCCTTGAGGTTGAAGAACAGGTGTCCATATTAGCAACTGTTTCCTATTCCCATCAGGTCTTATCATTGCAACACCTAGGTAAAATGGATTGTATGTTACATTGAGTTTGTCTTTCATTTTTCTTGTTTGCTTAGCCATTCATGTTTAGATACAACCGTTAAGGAAAATGCTGATTATAAAGCAGTCACTTAAAATACTGTTTCTCCCTCCTTAGTCAGTGAGCAAAATGAGTTTTATGAGATACAAATTTGGTAGTTGTAACTTTTGGTTAGTTTGTGCTTGGGATCTTTGGGTGATCTTTAAGTGAGAAACCCGTGCTGTGGTACAAAGGCAGTGGTTCTGTGAAATCTCATTCTTTTATGGTAATAACAGGATTTTTATCTGGACACAAAACTCTCTAGGAAAAAAAGCTACATGTGGCTATATGACTAGGTTTTGGACAATGGGCTATGAAAAGAGCAATGTGTGTAACTTCTAAGAGGTGATATTAAAGGAAGTGGGTCCCTTCCTCTCTTTCCTCCAGCCATTGCTTAGAAGGTGGCTATGATGGCTGAATTGCCTTCTCGGACTGTGCAGTCAAAAGCAACAAAAGTTGGCAGAGTGAAATGTGAGAATAGTCTACATTGCAGATGACCAAGGAATTGCCACCCCAGCCTTGAATTACTTTCACCTTTACTTTTACAGGGAAAATAAATAAATTTATGTCTTGTGTGAGGAAGGCATGGTCATATCACACAGACAAATCATCATCCTGACTATCCTATCTTAACCAAGTTCAAATACATGCATAGCAAGTGTCTATTCAATAGCATTGTTTTTTAATTTTCAAATTTTATTTATATTTTTAAACAGTTTTATAAAGGTATCATTGACATATATAAATTGTATATATTTGTACAACTCAATGTTTTGATACACATATACACTGCAAAAAGGTCAGCACAGTCAAACTAATTAACATATCCATCACTTCTATATGATCCCATTTTCTGTGTGTGAGTTGAGGCAACTATTGTTTTTTGAGTTGTTAGAATTGTGTGACAAATTTCTTTCACATAGTATTTTAGAAATAAACTAGTTCTGAGTTATCAGATAAATTTCAACTACATGTAAATCCCAGTACAGTGGCTGTCATTCTATTAAAGTAAAGCTGTTTCCATTTCCCAAAGGATAAGCATAATAAGCCAATTTTGTTGTATACATAGTTACTGCTGTGGCATGTCTGTGCCCATTTCCCTTATTATCGTTGATATATTGTCCATGTAAACATACAAAATTTCTACCTTGCTTAACTTTTGTTATGGGATTGAGTCATCAAGAAATAGAAATTCTTCTGTATTTTCATGTTAGCAAGCATTGAAAAGGGATAAGATTTTAGTTCTTTTGTTTTTGTAGTGATACTCATTGACTACAGGTGTCTTGAATTGCTTGGCTTGTGTGTCTCCTGGGTCTTCCTCTACTTGCTTAATGTGGGACCTGACCATCACCATTGTCATTGCCATTGCCTCGTCTTCTAAGCCTGCCAGAGCTCTAAAATTTTCTCACTTGTGCCCTGGCTTGCCCCACATGTGGTCCAGCAGCAGCCAGAGCAGTTTTAGCACCTAGACGACTCTACTGTACCCACATGAAGCTCTGGCTTCTCACATCACTTGTGGATCCAGATGGATCACCACATCCTAGAGTAGGGGCTTTGGCTTCTGTAGCCAATAATCTCTGGAGCTGGCAACATATGAAAGAAGTGCATGGCTCAGATAGCAAAGAAACTGCCTGCAATGCAGGAGAACAGTTTCAATCCCTGGATTGGAAAGATCCCCTGGAGAAGGGAATGGCTATCCACTCCAGTATTCTTGCCTGGAGAATTCTATGGACAGAGGAGCCTGGTAGGCTACTGTCCATGAGATTGCAAAGAGTTGGACATGACTGAGCAACTAAAACTTTCATTGGTCCCTTAGGGCCAGCTTCAACCATGAGAGAGAAGTAATGACAGGCAGTTTCATGCAGGCTGCCTGGAAGATATCCTTCATCATTAACTGACTGGCTGTGTTTTCTTATGATGCTGTGGTCAGCTCACTGTGTACCATATTTTTATCCACTTTCCTTTCTTCTCCAGTTCCCTCTCTTAATACCCTGGAATTGTACCTACCAATAAAGCCTTCCAAAGAAACCCCAGGGCCGATCTCCTTCAGAATGCACTGGTTGGATCTCCTTGCACTCCAAGGCACTCTCAAGAGTCTTCTCCAACACCACAGTTCAAAAGCATCAATTCTTTGCTCTCAGCTTTCTTCACAGTNAAAAAAAAAAATATGGACAAGAAGGAATATCAACTTCAACTAGTGATTACTTTAGTAATGTTGCAAAGGAAATGGAATTTGGGGACAACTACCAAAGGATTATCAAGTGTATTTGAATGTTTTATTTATTTAAATACAAATTTAAAACAAGCAAAAAAGAGTAGAGGTCACTCTGAAACATATTGTCTTGTTTCTTCACAGCATATGTCATCTCCAAATATATTTCTCATATATCAATGTATTATTGTATGCAATAGTAATAAAATCTTTTTTACCCCAACTAAAATATATGTAGCATGAGAATGAGAATATTTTTGGTCTTATATTTTGTAGTATATTCCCATCCTAGAATAAGTGTGGCATAGAGTATGCACCCAATAAACATTTGTTGAGTAAATGAATGAATGAATGAACATTTATTTGTATTTCATGATTTTCCAAAGAGTGCTCTAAGTGCTTTGCACTACTTATTTCAGCCTCTCAACACACTATTAAACAGGAACTAAGGAGGAATCTGAGGCTCAAAAAGTTAAAGGAAAGGACTTTTATATCTAGTACCTGGAGCTGTCTGGTCTGGAGACCACAGTCTTAGCACTTAGTTAAATTTTATTCAGGAAAAGTAACAACAACTAGTATTTGCTATGTGCTTCTAAATGTATGAACTATTTTCATATATTTCCTCCTTTGACAATGTTCAATGATCCTGAGCTAATATTATCATTACCCCTACTTTACAGATGGGAAAACTGAGAAATAAGTGATTTGTCAAAGATCACAGTTCCATTAAGTGGCGTTTCTGGGAAGTGAACTCAGATGTTATAAGTCCAATCTCTGTCTCTTTCCCACCCCTGCTCCTGCCATGCACTGTGCTATAGCTTAAATGTAGCCAGAGTTCTCAATTTATGGGTTTAGACATATAGAAAAGAAATTCTATTTTAGTAGTCACTAATACAATCACTGATAAAACCAAGTTTGAAGTTGTGGGTAATGATGGAGATTGAATAAGAATTGGGTTATGAACAAGTCCACCATCTTCTTTAGTGTGATGGATGAAAAGGCAAGGTGATGATGGAATAACTGTTCCCAGAGTGGAAAAATGCAGAATAATGAACTCTATAACAGCAGGCCTGAAGAATAGCTGAAAATGACTTGAAAATAGTAGGGGACCAGGAACCGAATATAATTTAACATAGAACTATTACCATAAGTAGAAAGATATTGAATCTTGTATTGCTACTGTCCAAAAGTTTTACTTTTTATTAATACAGAGTTTTCATAGGTCATACAGTGCACAGGCCAGTTTAATGTTTAGTTTCACCCAAGTCTCGTTTTGGAAACTGTAGACTTGCTTACTTGTTCCTTCAATCTACAGAGAGTTCTTTTCTTTTATAATCATGTCTAGCACTTTTCCACTCGGGATTTATCACACTTAGATTTTTCATGATAATTTTGTTGCAGGAAGGGGGAACCCGTCCAGGGCCCAAAACTGGGCTCTTGTCTAACACTTGGAAATGAATTGTCCGAGGAGACACATGTGCTGACAAAGCTAGAGATTTTACTGGGAAAGGGCACCCAGGTGGAGAGCAGTAGGGTAAGGGAAACCAGAAGAACTGCTCTGTCAAATGGCTTGCAGGTTTGGGTTTTATGGTGATGGGATTAGTTTCAGGGTTGTCCTTAGCCAATCATTCTGACTCAGAGTCCTTCC
>SJYA01001570.1:1742534-1841018 GCA_006410615.1 Neotragus moschatus | reverse complement strand
AAACTGAGAAATAAGTGATTTGTCAAAGATCACAGTTCCATTAAGTGGCGTTTCTGGGAAGTGAACTCAGATGTTATAAGTCCAATCTCTGTCTCTTTCCCACCCCTGCTCCTGCCATGCACTGTGCTATAGCTTAAATGTAGCCAGAGTTCTCAATTTATGGGTTTAGACATATAGAAAAGAAATTCTATTTTAGTAGTCACTAATACAATCACTGATAAAACCAAGTTTGAAGTTGTGGGTAATGATGGAGATTGAATAAGAATTGGGTTATGAACAAGTCCACCATCTTCTTTAGTGTGATGGATGAAAAGGCAAGGTGATGATGGAATAACTGTTCCCAGAGTGGAAAAATGCAGAATAATGAACTCTATAACAGCAGGCCTGAAGAATAGCTGAAAATGACTTGAAAATAGTAGGGGACCAGGAACCGAATATAATTTAACATAGAACTATTACCATAAGTAGAAAGATATTGAATCTTGTATTGCTACTGTCCAAAAGTTTTACTTTTTATTAATACAGAGTTTTCATAGGTCATACAGTGCACAGGCCAGTTTAATGTTTAGTTTCACCCAAGTCTCGTTTTGGAAACTGTAGACTTGCTTACTTGTTCCTTCAATCTACAGAGAGTTCTTTTCTTTTATAATCATGTCTAGCACTTTTCCACTCGGGATTTATCACACTTAGATTTTTCATGATAATTTTGTTGCAGGAAGGGGGAACCCGTCCAGGGCCCAAAACTGGGCTCTTGTCTAACACTTGGAAATGAATTGTCCGAGGAGACACATGTGCTGACAAAGCTAGAGATTTTACTGGGAAAGGGCACCCAGGTGGAGAGCAGTAGGGTAAGGGAAACCAGAAGAACTGCTCTGTCAAATGGCTTGCAGGTTTGGGTTTTATGGTGATGGGATTAGTTTCAGGGTTGTCCTTAGCCAATCATTCTGACTCAGAGTCCTTCCTGGTGGTTCACGCCTTGTTCAGCCAAGATGGATGTCAGAGAGAAGGATTCTGGGGGTTGGTCAGACAGGTGGTGTCTCCTTTGACCTTTACCGAACTCTTCTGGTTGGTGGAGGCTTATTAGTTCCCTGTTCCTTACCAGGACCTGCTGTCCTTTAACAACTCATGCAAATGTTTACTGTGGTGCCTGGCCAGGGTGGGTGGTTTCAATCAGTGTGCTCCCCCTAACAGTTTCATTTTGTATGCATAGATTCATGTAATCTCACCAGCTAGATGTATATGTTTATTTACAGGAAACTGTCTTCTTGGGTACCCAAGTGACGCTAGTGGTAAAGAAGTAGCCTGCAAGTGCAGGAGACTTAATAAGAGATCTGAGTTCGATCCCTGGGTTGGGAAGATCCCCTGGAGAAGGAAATGGCAACCTACTCCAGTATTCTTGCCTGGAGAATCCTATGGACAGAAGGATCTGGTAGGCTAAAGTTCATGGGGTCGCATGCAAAAGGTCAGACATGACTGAAGCGACTTAGCACTCACCATGTACTTTTTCCTAGAGTCACAATGATTAATTTGGGGACTGACATAGTTGTTACTCAGTTATTAATTGGTGAATGATTCTTTTAATTTTGGCTTAGGCTGTTGTTTTCTTCATAGCCAGCATAAGTTGCAGTAAAAATCACACGGTACAATGTATGGAGACTTGTGAGTTGTAATTCATTCACATTTTTACCTCTAGATGAAATGCTGAGTGTCCCTTTAAATGAGAAATTGATAAAGACAAGGTTTTGTTTTTTTTTTTAAAGACAAGATTTTAAGGAGGCCTCTCCTCCCCCAAGGGGCAGGCTTCCTTTCAGAGGAGATCCCCTTAGATAGCTGCTGAGGTTGCCTAGGCAAACCTTTGCATATACAAATTTCGGTCAATGTGTTGACAGGATGTCAGATTTGTGTGGCTAATGGAGCTTCTGCATGAATATTGAGCTTTCTGCCATTCCATTGATGCCCAAATGAATCTGTAGGTGCCTATTTGTGCCTCAGGCTGAGTCAAAAATAGAAACCCTTCACAGGAAAACCTGACTAAGGTCCACAACCCATCCCTGTCCTATAATCATTGGTTTTCAGCAACAATTGAAAAGTAAATTCAAAGTGATCTGATTGACAGAGCACTGATATCTTTCCATCAGATAGTGTGGAATCTCATGTTGCCATTATCTTGCCCCATAGACTTTGCCCATAAGCATTTTAGGAATCTCTGCATGGCATGAATCAACAAAGAACTGAGTAACAAATTTTGGAGAGACCAAGTCTTTTGTATTACAAGAGTTCTAAAAATATTATTTAATTTATTAAAACATATAAATTTCAATGTGAATAACGATAAATGTGACAACCCTTTTTAAAAATAAAAATTGCTCTCTAAAATTACATTTCAGGTCCATAGAAATTTTATTTGAGATTGGACACAGTAAACTGCAGATAAGTGTTATATTCTTTGAGAAATGGGGATGTGAATCAAATAGCACTTACCATAAACCTTCATTTTAACGGCTTAATGTTCTATTACCCATCATGGTATTTTTTCTCTTGCTTTTGCTCAGTCGCGTCAATCATGTCTGACTCTTTGNAAAATTGCTCTCTAAAATTACATTTCAGGTCCATAGAAATTTTATTTGAGATTGGACACAGTAAACTGCAGATAAGTGTTATATTCTTTGAGAAATGGGGATGTGAATCAAATAGCACTTACCATAAACCTTCATTTTAACGGCTTAATGTTCTATTACCCATCATGGTATTTTTTCTCTTGCTTTTGCTCAGTCGCGTCAATCATGTCTGACTCTTTGTGACCCTATAGACCATAGGCCACCAGGCTCTTCTGTCCCCAGGATTCTCCAATCAAGAATACTGGAGTGTATTGCCATGCCCTCCTCCCGGGGATCTTCCCGACCCAAGAATTGAACCTTGGTCTCTTCTGTCTTCTGCATGTGGGTTCTTTACCATTAGCACTACTTCATCATATTACCTGATGATAATTTCTGCATAGTTAAACAACAATAATAATTGATGTTATCATTGATCACAATAATAATTTTGAGTCAATGTAAGACCTTTTCAATTATCAAAGAGCATTCATTTGTACAGATTCTAGTTTTATTTGATTTTTGCTTTTAATTATCATTTTATAATAATTGACCATCTATTTAAAAACTATTTAGCTAGATTATTTGATTAAACTGAAGATCTTATATTCCAGTCATTCGGATACTGTAATTCATTTTCTTTGCTTCAGGATAGCACATACTGTATTTGATACCTGAAGCGAGTCCTTTTTAACATTTCCCATGTTTTATAGAACAAAATTATTCTCTGTAAACATCATGAAATGAAACATAATAATAATGTCCAGAAAAGAGATGCAGGGACTGAATATTTTCTTTTATTATACTTTATAGTTTGCAAGTGAAGGAAAAATAACTGTAGAATAAAGAGACTACAGTACAGAAATAAAAAAAGGATTAATAGTTTTAAAATATATTAAAGCATTTTTGATGTAAGGGGAAGTATTATATCTACATATTTGTTGGTTGCAGCAATAGACGTGTATAGCTGAGTTTGCGTGGGTCCAGAACAGTGCATCTGACAGTTTTCCAAATGAACTTTTATGTAGAATATAGTGTTTATAAACCTAAGTAATAAAATGTGCTGACTTGAAGTGTACACTTACAGTATCAAAATTTAACAGTAACCACAGAATTGCTTAGAATCTAGACAAACAGCATTTTTTTGCAGAGGGAAGTATTTTATTCTTGACATTGTTTAGAATGGTCAGTACATGGTGATTCTAAAAGGCAGATTGGATTTTAGTTGGTTTTAGAGTTGGATTTCCACTCGCCATAGACAGTGTCTTAGTTCTTGTACTGGAGGTCACTGATTCCACTGCTGCTTCTCACCCCCAATCCTCCTGCTTGGGTCCACCGTGCTTTGCTTTATAAAGTTGTATCTCTATTTACTACTAGCATACTCTGGAGTGTAGCTTACAAAAATATTTTTTCAGTATATTTCTTTTTTCTACCATGCCTCCTCTCAGTGTATCAGAAATCTTATTTTTGTATAGTATTTCTAAATTATTAATTGTCACTCAGAAAGCTGTATACAGTTTGATGAAAACTAGACCTACAGATAAATACTGATTTGTATTTAGCATGTATTTGCACATTAATTTAAAAGGAATAACGCCTTTTAAAAATAAGAATGAAAGAGATTAATAGAAGAATGTGAAAACATTTCCAACCATTTTTTTTTGTATGTGTTTGTATTTGCCATCCATAGAAACCAACTTATCATATCTGATCTCTTTCATGGAGGCACACAGTAAGAATTCTTCACAAGAGAGCTCTCCTCCTCTCATCTCTTCATCCCAGTATATAAGGAGGCATGGATATTTTTCATACATTTGTCAGGTTTTGTTTTTTTTTTCCCCAGCTGGTACCCCAAACAGTGCCCAGGCAACATCATACTAAGCATGAATCTGTTTTTCTTTGACACTATTGTATTTTGCCTCTCTCTGAAATTAATTCCTCTATAGCGTCTGAATTTTTTTTTTTTGAATCAATTAGCTTTTGCTGGGAAAATCTTTTCCTGTCTAATATAGAATAATGATTTTTTTTCATTTGTCAAGGGGGTTATTAATAAGTGCCACCGATGGGGTTAGAACGTTCTCTGGTGTTTGCTTTAGGGGAACAAGGGGATTGTCGGAAATCCTAGCCAAACTGAACCATAATTAGAGAGAAAATGTTAGCAATTAGAACTATACATTAGGCTTTAATTTACTACCATGGAAAAGTCAAGGGTGGCATTTTTATTCCATTTTTAGGTGCAGCCAGATGGATTGCTCATTACAGGATAATTTCCGCCGACCCTCTGCATTTCCCAGGGTAACAAAGCAACTGAGGGCATAGTGAAGCCACTGGTGCAGATATTATTGTTTTGTCGGCAGGGCAAGTTGGAATAGGAGGTTGAGCAGTTATCAGTTTCCTATGCACTCATTGACATTACTGGGGATCTTTCTACACTTCGAATAATTCTCAGCCAAGAAAACAGTTTGGGAACACAAACACATTAATATAATTTACTTTTTTATCCTTGCCTAAGTATGTCTATAGACATATAGGAAAAATCAAAAGTGGAAGCACTAAAAGGAGGATTTTTTAATGTAAAGATGATTAAAATGTGTCAGTATGACACATTAGAGATCGAAGAATGAGGAATATTTCTCACGTATTCCATATTGTACCAGATTCTAGCTAAAGTTTTTCCATGATTTTTATGGAAAACATCAATGCAAAAACCCCATACTTTTGTCAATTGAAAATTCGACAGTTCTATAGCAGTGTGACAGAAAGTGTTTTTTTCCCCTCATAAAAATGCATAGTATGTAAACAATATGAAATATTACCAAACTCTTAATCTCTAAATGTTTAGATGGCAGAAGCTTATTCACACTTGTCATCTTTGATAAGCTACCTTTTACAGGGAATCTTTGTAGGAAAGGAAGAAGAATTCATGGAAGAAAATTTAGAGTAAGGGCTTAACAAGTATCTTTCCCTGCCCCCCCACCCCCATTCATTACAAGAGACAGACTTTTAACTTTTTCTCACTGCTTGAAAGAGTTTCACCTTAATGACCCCAGGGAAGTTCCAGAGTCACCAGTTTTTTTAATTTAAACACAGTAGCATTTTATGTCATCAGTTTTGAAACCCCTATTTTGACCCCAGTCTGACATTCTTTTCCTTTCTCTTTTCTTTCGTTTCTGCTGAACTTGTTCTTTGTTATTCATTAAGGACTCCATTCTCTCTCTCCATTTCCCTCTTACTTCCTTCTTTCCACAATTACTATTTTTTAAAGATACACTCATGTTATTTTATTAGTATTTTTTAATTTGGCCATACTGCACATCTTGCAGGATCTTAGTTCCCCCACCAGGGACTGAACCTGGGGCCCAGCCATGAAAAGTGTCAAGTTCTAACCGGTGAACAGCCAGGGAATTCCCTGCAAGTACTTATTGAGTAAGAGCTTATTTTGGGTCAGATACAGCCTTTGGAGATGCTTACTGCCTAAAAGAAGCTTGCTGTGTGGTGCAGGCATGTTCAGCAGGTTTCACACTGTATATCCACTCTAAGCAATTGGGACTGGATCTCTGGGATACTGAATTGAGGAAGGTTCTGGGCTCATGTCTAGGTTTGGTAAGAAAGAGTGCTAGGATCAATTAATGATCTGCTAATGACTCGGGGACAGATGGCACATGTGTCCTGCCCTTGCCAAACCCAAATCTGAGAAAGCCAAAGCTTTTCCCAGATACTTTTTCTCAGTCTAATTTCCAAGTTGAGAGCTTTCAAGAATCCTTTAATTCTGGTTTACTTCATTCCCTCCTTAGGTCTTCACCAATTACTCACAAAAACATTTCCTAAATTGTATTCAGCAGTATCAGATAATTTCTCTTTTTTCCCTGGACTGCCCATTTTTTCTAGAGAAAAACATGAAACTATTCTGATTCAGTTCCTGAAAATTCATGCTATCAAACCTCCCCTGGTTCTTATTGCTGCTCTGTACTCCTTTTATTAATCTCTTGGAAATTCCTTTGTGAATTTCCTACATTAGTTGTTTAAAAACTCATATTTTTGGAGCTCACTGATCTTCCCTTTTTTTCAGAAGATTCTCTTGCCTCCTGGCCTTGAGAAGTTCAAGGCCACCTGTAAAACTCCTTCAACTTACTATTTCTTTCCTTAGTCTTTTCTATTTTTCTTCAACCATTTCCTCTTCTGCTCTTGTCTCAGAGGAAGATCCATTCCTCTTATTTCTAGATTGAACTCAATTCCTTCAAGGACTTTTCTCTTCAGATTGTAACTTCTGTCCTTGAAACCCCAAATTTCTTGGTCAAAGGTTCTTTAGTTTTGAAGAAGTAAAAAATAAAGTACAGAAATAAATATAACAAATATGAGTTTTTCCAATTCCTAGAAATCATCATTGTTAATGTTATGATATTCTAATAAAAAGAAAAATTGCATATAAAGTTGAAGTTCCCTTTGACCCACAGCCTCAGTCTGATCATCTTTCCCTTCCTGGAAGCAACCCTATTATGACTTTTGTACATGTTCTTTAAGGTCTTTAAAATACACATTTGCATATGTGTATACAAAAATAATGCGTAGGATTGTTTAGGGGGTAATTGAATAATTTGCATATTTTATATTTCACAGCCTGTGTATTTCCCCCCAACAGGATGTTTCTGTTCTCTGCTGTCCTGGTATATGCAGATGCAGTTGTTAGCTCCCTGAGGGCTAGGTTTTTGGCTTGCTAATCACTGAATCCCAGAACCTAGAACTGTATTTGACATAGAGAAGGGCTTCCCTGGTGGTTCAGATGGTAAAGAATCTGCCTGCAGTGAGGGAGACCTGGGTTCGATTCCTGCGTCAGGAAGTTCCCCTGGAGAAGGGAATGGCTAGCTACCCACTCTAGTATTCTTGCCTGGAAAATCCCATGGCCAGACGAACCTGATGGGCTACAGTCCATGGTGTTGCAAAGAGTTGGGCACAACCGAGTGATTAGCACTTAACTAGGTGCTCAATAGATATTGTGAATTAAGTTAATTATGATATTAAGATAGTTCATTTTTAACTTCTATATACTGATCAACTGTATGAATATCCAACATATCACATTTTATGTGTTCACTCCTGTACAGTTTCTAATGTTCATGCTTTTCTGTACAAACAATGTTGTGGGACATCACTGTACATGCAAACCTTGGAGCTAGTTTGGTTTGGTTCCAGCCCAGTGTAATCCATCAAATATCAAAATAAAATAAGTCATAGTTTTCTTGGTTTCCCAGTGGATATAAAAGCTCTTTATATTATACTGCAGTCTTTTAAGTGTGCAATACCATTACATCAAAAAAAAAACCAATATTCATACCTTAATTTGAAAATACTTCATTGTTAAAAAATGTTAACCATCATCTGCTCCTTCAGCAAGTCATAATCTTTTTGCTGGTGGGGGATCTTGCCCTTTGTTGATGGCTGCTAACTGATGACAGTGGTGGTAGTTGAAGATTGGGGTGGCAGTGGCAATTTCTTAAAATAAGACAAAAATGAAGTTTGCTGCATCAGTCAACTGATCCTTTCACGAATGATTTTTTCTGTAGCATTGCAGTGCTATTTGATACCATCTTCTACCCATAGTAGAACTTCTTTCAAAATTGGGGTCGGTCCTCTCAAACCCTGCTGCTGCTTTCTCGTCAACTCAGTTTGTGTAATATTCCAAACCCTTTGTTGTCATTTCAACCGTCTTCATAGCATCTTCACTAGAAGTAGATTCCATCTCAAGAAACTGCATTCTTTGCTCATCTGTAAGGATAAAGGATCAGACCTTTGTCTCTGGCATTGGCAGGTGGATTCTTAATCACTGGAGCATCAGGAGAGTCCCAGACTCCACTTCAATTCTAATTCTCTTACTATTTCCACCACATTTGTAGTTACTTCCTCCACTGAAGATTTAAGTCTCTCAAAGTCAACTGTGAAGATTGGAATCAACTTTTTCCAAACTCCTGTTAATGCTAAATTATAACATCTTCCTAAGAATCATAAATGTTCTTAATGGCATCTAGAATAGTGAATCTTTTTTAAAAAATAATTTTATTCCTTTATTTTTGGCTGTGCTGGGTCTTGTTGCTTTGCACGTGTTTTCTCTAGTTGCGGCAAGTGGGGGCTCCTCTGTTGTGGTGGCTTCTCTTGCTGCGAAGCACAGGCTCTAGGCTTGTGGGCTTCAGTAGTTGTAGCACACAGGCTCAGTAGTTTTGGCTCAAGGACCCTAGAGTGAGAGTTCAATAGTTGTGGTGCACGAGCTTAGTTGCCCATGGGATGTAGAATCTTCCCAGAACAGGGATCAAACCAGGGTCTCCTGCATTGCAAGGCAGATTCTTATCCACTGTGCCACCAGGAAGTCTTAGAATGGTGAATCCTTTCCAGAAGGCTTTCGGTTTACATTGCCCGGATCTCTCAGAGAAATTATTCAGAACATTCATAAGGCAGCTATAGACTTACAAGACTTACAAAATGTTTTTCTTAAATAATGACTTGAAAGTCAAAATTACTCTTTGATATATGGGCTGCAGAAAGGATGCTGTGTTATCAGGCATGAAAACAAAATGAATTTCCTTGTATATCTCCATCAGATCTCTTGGGTGACTAGGTGCATTGTCAATGAGCAATAACATTTTGAAAATACTTAATTATTTTCCTGAGCAGTAGTTCACAATAGTGGGCTTAAAATATTCAGTGAACCATGTTGTAAACAGATATACTGTCATCCAGGCTCCATTGTTCCATTTATAGAGCACAAGCAGAATAGATTTAGTGTAATTCTTAAGGACCCCAGGATTTTTGGAATGGTAAATGAGCATTGTACTATTTAGCTTATAGTCACCAGATGCATTAGCCCCTAACATGAGAGTTAGACTGTTCTTTGATACTTTGAAGTCAGACATTAACTTATTCTCTCTAGCTCTGAAAGCTCTAGATGGCCTCTTGTCAACAGAAGTCTGTGTTGACGGTACTGAAAACCTATTGTCTGGTGTAGCCACTTTTGTTAATGATCTTAGCTAGATCTGGATAACTTGCTGCAGCTTCTACATCAGCACTTGCTGCTTCACCTTAAACTTCTGTCATGAAGATGTCTTCTTTCCTTAAACCTCATGAACTAACCTCTACTAGTTTTAAGCTTTTCTCCTTCTGCAGCTTCCTTACCTCTCTCAGCCTTCACAGAACTGAAGAGAGGACTTTGCTCCGGATTCAGCTTTGGTTTGAGAATGTTATAGCTGGTTTGATCTTCTATCCAGACCACTAAACTTTCTCCAAATCAGCAGAGAAGGCCATTTCACTTTCTTATCATTGATATGTTCACTGGAATAGCACTTTAAATGTTCTCCAAGAACTTTTCTTTTGCAATCACAACTTAGCTATTTGGTTCAAGAGGCCTAGATTTTGGCCTTTCTTGACCTTCAACGTGGCTTCCTCACCAAACTTAATCATTTTTAGCTTTTGATTTAAAGTGAAAGATGTTTCACTCCAACTTGAACAATTAGAGACCATTATAGGGTTATTGGAGAAGGCAATGGCACCCCACTCTAGTATTCTTGCCTGGAAAATCCCATGGACGGAGGAGCCTGGTAGGCTGCAGTCCATGGGGTTGCTAAGAGTCGGAGATGACTGAGCAACTTCACTTTGCCTTTTCACTTTCATGCATTGGAGAAGGAAATGGCAACCCACTCCAGTGTTCTTGCCTGGAGAATCCCAGGGACAATGGAGCCTGGTGGGCTGCCATCTATGGGGTCGCACAGAGTCGGACGTGACTGAAGCGACTTAGTAGTAGTAGTATTAGTATAGGGTTATTAATTGGCTTAGTTTCAATATTGTGTCTCAGGAAATAAGGAATACTTATGGAGAGGGAGGGCTTCCCAGGTGGCGCTAGTGGTAAAGAACCTACCTGCCAATGCAGGAGACATGAGAGACACAGGTTTGATCCCTGGGTTGGGAAGATCCCTGGGTCGGGAGTATTCCCTGGAGCATGGCAACCCACTGTCTCAAAGAGTCAGACATGAATGAAATGACTCAGTACACACACACGGAGAGGGAGAGAGGCTGGGGACACTGGTTAGTGGAGCAGTCAGAATACACACAATTTTTATTAAGTTCACTGTCTTATATGGATGGAATTTGTGGTACCCACAAACAGTCACAACAGTAACATCAAAAATCACTGGTGACAGATCACCTGAACAAATATAATCATAATGAAAAAGTTAGAAATATTGCAAAAATTATTGAAATGTGACACAGAGACATGAAACGAGTAAATGGTGTTGGAGAAAATGGCATCAATAGACTCGCTCGGTGCAGAATTGCTGCAGATCTTCAATTGGTGAACAGTGCTGTATCTGCAAAGCTCAATAAAGCAAAACGTAATGAAGTGAAGTATGTATGCCTGTGTCTGAGATTTTATCAGGAGTGCTTACCTAGAGCTGGAATTGCTGGGGAGGAGGAAATAGACTTTAAACTTTATCTATCTAGTTACACCCAGGGCTTCCCTGGTGGCTCAGTGATAAAGAATCCACCTGCCAATGCAGGAGACACAGACTCCATCCCTGGTCCAGGAAGATCCCACATGCTGTGGAGCAACTAAGCCCTCGTGCCAAAACTACTGAGCCTATGCTCTAGAGCCCAGTACAACTGCTGAGCTCCCATGCCCTACAGCCCATGCTCTACAAGAGAAGACATCACAATGAGAAGACTTAGCACCTTGATGAAGAAGCCCTTGCTCACCCCAACTAGAGAAAAGTCGGAAAGCAGTGAAGACCCACTGCAGCCCAAAATAAATAAATAAATTATGAAAAAAGTAGATACAGCCAAATTCCTCTTCAGAATTCCCTGGTTTAAAAAAATGCTCAAGAATTCCTCTTCTCACACCACCTCCCACCCCCCACAATGTTCTATACCCTGAAGCAATAGTCTTATCTTATTGTTTCTTTCAGCATCTTGACTTTTCAGAATGATAATCTGTGGTTCAAGATCCTTTCATGTCTGGTGCTTGAGAGAGCTAACCTTTAATTTTTCAGTGGTATTAGTCAATTAGACTCCCTTTTTAAAGATAATTACTATATATGAATATCTGAGATTATCACTTTGACAGTAAGTTATCTAAACTTAAAATCTGAATCCCATAATATTGTTTCTAATAAATACTAGCAGAATTAGGAAACAACAATTAGTTTCTAAGAAGCTTATTGCAAACCATCTTGTTCTATAATTATTTGAATATGCTGCTACTGCTAAGTCACGTCAGTCGTGTCCGACTCTGTACGACCCCAGAGATGGCAGAGCCTGGGGAAATGGCAAATGGGTTGCCATTTCCTTCTCCATTTGAATATATGTCTTTATAAATAAACTTTAAAGTCTTCAAGCGTGTGTCTTACTCAACTTCTATTATCCACAGCCTAGAACTTTATGAATGGCATGTTTCTATTTAAAAATATAAGTATTATAATATAATGTCATAAATAGAATAATTGTGATATAAATTATAGAATATAAACATTATAATATAATGTTCCTAATATAAATATTATATATAATATAACTATAATTAATATTTATAATTTATCCTCAAATTATTGTATAGCCCAAATAAATATTTAATTTCTTCACACATGTCTCTGGGGAAAGATTTTTAAAATGCTAATTTCATACTGTGATAATCATACTGAGATAATCTTAAATGGATACTCCATCTTAAGCTAGTGGTTTTCAAATTTTTGTACATGTAATCCCTGGGAGATGTCCCCAGGGGCACTCAGGCAGGGAGAGTTGTCCAGATCCTCAACTTCCACATGTACTCTTTTGTATAGTTATCAGTTTTCTTTTTCTTTGAATGATTCCATTTACATAAAGCACAAAAGTAAGCAACACTAACCTATGGTGTTACAGACTTGAATGGTGTCTACCCTTGTGGTGGTGGTAGTGACTGGAAGGGCTTCGGAGGTGCTGGTGTTGTCCTATTTCCTGACCTAGGTGTGTCCAGTTCAGTTCAGTTCAGTCGCTCAGTTGTGTCCGACTCTTTGCGACCCCATGAATCACAGCACGCCAGGCCTCCCTGTCCATCATCGACTCCCGGAGTTCACTCAGACTCACGTCCATTGAATCAGTGATGCCATCCAGCCATCTCATCCTCTGTTGTCCCCTTCTCCTCCTTCCCAGCATCAGTAATACAAAATTCATCAAGCTGTGTACTTATCATGTGGATATGCCTATTAAACTTCATTAAGAAGTTGAAAGTGGTCTATTAAAAATCAGAAACAGGGATTTCACTGGCAGTCCAGTTGTTAAGACTGCAGGCTTCCGCTGAAGGGGGTGCAGGTTTCATCCCTGGTTGGGGAACTAAGGTCCCACATGCCAAATGGCATGGCAGAAAAAAAAAGTTCAGAAACAGAAAACCTGCAGAATACATACTAGCAGAAATAGGAAATAACCCACATATTCATCAATAGCTATTTAAACACTCCTTGCTTTCTCTCTTCTATTCTCTTTCTGTCTAAAGGAGAGAGAGATAATAAATATGAGTTGTTTCCAGTATTCAGCTATTATAAACAGTGTTGCAGTAGATCACCTTAAATATATGCCACTTCTGCATGCAAGTATAGCTTTAGGATACATTTCCAAAACTGAGATCACAGAGTCAAGGGTAAATGGATTTGTAGTTTTGATGGGGTTTCCAAATTTCCTCTCTAAAGGTTGTACGATGTTTAATTTCTACCAGCCATGTTCATGTTTAAGAGTACTTGTGTCCTATAAAATAGATACCTAATACTTTTCAAGGTCTTTTGTTTCTGGTTTTTAATAGATCATCTTCAACTTTTTTGTAAATTTAATAGGCATATTTTTCTTTCAAGGCCTTTGATTGATAGGATGAGGCCTACCCACATTATGGAGGATGATCTGTTTTATTCAGTCTACTAATTTAAATGTTAATCTCATTTGAAAAATACATTCACAGCAATATCTGGACTAGTGTTTGACCAACTATCTTGGTACCATGGCTTAGCCAGTGATATGCAAAAATGTAACCATCACTCTAGATGATATGTCTTTAAGCCTTTTTTAGTTTATAGATTTCCCCAGCCATTACTCTCTCTCTTTTTCCTTTTATAATTTATTTCTTGGAGAAGTTGGAACCTTTGTACTTTTTTTTGTTTTTTTCATGATTTCATCCTCATGGTGTAGTTTAATGTATTTCTGTCTTTGATTTTTTCCTGTAAATTAATAGTTGGATCTAAAAGCTTGATTGGATTCAGGTTTGCAATTTTTGATCAGGCTGCCTCATAAGTGGATATTTGATCTTTTATTAGGGAGCACATGATATTAATACATAATGTCTGCTTGTCTCTCTTTGTGATGTTACCAATCATTGATGCTCAAGGCCCAGATCTGTGAATTCATTAGATAATTGCAAAATGACAATATTTAGTTCTAGTATTTCTTCTTCATTTATTAGCTAGAATACTTTCAAAAAAAGAAATTCTCCTCATACTATTTGGTGAACCAGTAATAAACATATATAAGAAAGGTAGGATAAATATTTCTTTCTCTTTATTTACCATTTTCAAATAAGTTTGGTTGTCAGTTGTATACAACTCTGTGACCCCATGGACTGTAGCCTGCCAGGCTCCTCTGTCCATGGGGATTCTCCAGGCAAGACTACTGGAGTGGGTTGCCATGCCCTCCTCCAGGGGATCTTCCCAATCTGAAAAACCTCAGATTCTTTACCATCTGAGCTACCAGGGAAGCCCAAAAATACTGGAGTGGGAAGGAAGGAAGCCTATTCCTTCTCTAGAGGGTCTTCCCAACCCAGAAATTGAACTGGGGTCTCCTGCATTGCAGGCAGATTCTTTACCAGCTGAGCTACCAGGGAAGCCCTTAGTTGACCACTATCCTTTAATAGTGATCAGTTTGTTTCAGTACCATTATGAACTCATGAATCTGAACACATGGACTTCAGACCATATCCTTATTGCTCAAATTGTTCATCCTCCACAAGAGGGAGTGTCTTTGAGTTGGTTCCTGGGTCTTTCTGACGTGCTGTTAATAATTTTTGGTATTTTCCTTGCTATTTGGTAGGAGTCTGCAGGCCAGTTTTGTACACTTTCTGCCATTTTTCTTTGAAGTTCTCCTTTCCCTTAAAGGAAATGGAATTTCAAGTCCACTACCTAAACACTAAAGGATGGTTATTATTTTCATAAGGGTACTCTCACTGGATAGAGTTAGGAACATTTTTAAAGATACGATATACCACTGATGTTTCTAATTCAAATTTAGGACTGTAAGTTTTGGTATTCAAGCTCTTTTATCTTCTATCTATATCTACTTTTTCTCACTAAGAATTCTGATTCTCAAAGGCACTACAGATGATAGAATTCGATTGTCAAAAAGTTTCTCATTTTCTTCCTTCTATCACTGCATTACATAGAAAAATAGTTTGGAAGGTACCACTGATAATGTAATTATTATAGAGCATTTAAAATTATTTTTTGCCTGTCTTTTTTGTTGACCTATTAACTACTGGATATACATTTAAATTCATTTATTTTGTTACCTTTTATTTTTTAGGAATACTTTAAAATTTCAATTTTGTATCTTTGCTAAGACCCTTCTGATTATAAGCATGTGTACTGTATGTGCCTCTGCCCACAGTCTGGTAGCTAATAGTCCTCTGCATTTTTTAGCTTTTTTTCTCATCAGTTCTCTATATAGTGAACTCTGTTTTTGGAAGTTTACTTTTCAAGGTCTTTATAATTGAAAAAAAAAACTAGATTTCAAAATATTATCACAGGTGATTTAATTTTTCTGTTAGACTCCCCCCCCACCCCAATCAGGAAGAACTTGATAAAGAATACCTCAAGTTTATTTGTCTATATTTCACTATATAGATGTCCTCAACTTCTCAAAATTGTATCTGGTCATAAAGTCCAACATTTTTGTAATGCATTGCACTCATGAGTACTTAAATTGACTCCAATGTCCTGGTTACTAGAACAAACATATGCTGTCCATCAACTGCATGTGATACTGAAAGCCTCCGGGAAATAAAGCCCTTGCCAAGAGTTCTGATTCCAATAGGATATTAGCGACATCTCTTAAGAAGTTACTAAAAAACCTTCTGAATGAATTGGACTTTAAGCTTTAACCTAGCAACTTTGCCTCAGGTATATGCCAAGTGCTTTACATCGGCACTGTCCAGTAAAGTTAGTTCTAGTTATGTGTGGCTATTTAACAAAATAAAATATTTAGTTCCTCAGTCACACTAATCAAATTTCAGGTACTGAGTAGTCACATGTGACTAATGGCTACTATGTTGAAGAACACATTATAGGACATTTTCATCACCACAGAAACCTCAAATGGATAGCACTGGTCTAGAAAGCCACAATATCTGTGAAAGAGGCACTGTGTCTCCTTGATTTTCATGATGCTCCTGATAAACCTTGATGATGATGATATAGTTACAGTAATAACAAAAACTACCATCTTTTTGGTTTTTTTACACTACACCAGGCACCATACTTACTTCCTTTCAGAGACATATCATTTTCACCTCTCACTAACACTACCATGAGATTTTAAAAAATTAATTAATTTCCTTTTGGCCATACCTCACTGTGTTTGGAACTTCCCCAGTCAAGGATCGAACACATGCCACTTGCACTGGAAGTCCAGAGTCTTAACCACTGGCCCACCAGGGCAGCCCTACCACAAGTATTATTATCCCCACCTTACAAGTGAGAAAACAAAGGATTTGTGGATGTCTGAAGTCACATAATTGCCATATATTAGACTGAAGCTCTGATTCAAAGCAAGTTTATCAGACCCCAAACCTATGTTTTAAATCCTTCTACCACACACCTCTCTTATTAGATGTAAGAGGTGACATAAATTATGGAAGATGAAGTTATAACATTTATGCANAGTATTATTATCCCCACCTTACAAGTGAGAAAACAAAGGATTTGTGGATGTCTGAAGTCACATAATTGCCATATATTAGACTGAAGCTCTGATTCAAAGCAAGTTTATCAGACCCCAAACCTATGTTTTAAATCCTTCTACCACACACCTCTCTTATTAGATGTAAGAGGTGACATAAATTATGGAAGATGAAGTTATAACATTTATGCATAACATAAATGTGTCCAGGCTGTAACTGTTTTTAGCTGAAACAGCCCGAGAGAAAGTAACTCAAACCTTGAACTTTTAATATAAGCTGTGCCATACTGTGCTTAGTTGCTCAGTCATGTCTGACTCTTTGTGACCACATGGACTGTAGCCCACCAGGCTCCTCTGTCCATGCAGATTCTCTAAACAAGAATACTGGAGTGGGTTGCCATGCCCTCTGCCAAGGTATGTCTCTTGCAGGGAGACCTGTGAACTCAGGTCTCCCGCCTTGCAGGCAGATTCTTTACCACCTGAGTCACCNGCCCCCTCCCCAGTAGTCCCCAGTTTCTTTTTGGGACTCATGTGATTTTGTGGAAACTGACCTACTACCTCCCAGTTGGGTAGAATGGACAAAGCCAGTCATTCCATCCCATCCTCTTAACTGCAGTGATTGAAGCAAAGGTTGATGTGTGAACTGAGAAGACCACACAGTAATTATAGGGGTTTTTCTGGCAATGCTGGAACAAAATTGCTCTCTTTGACACAAAAAAGAAAGCATATGGCCCCCAAAGCTGTGAGGAGCCATCTTGGGACTAGGAATGGAGCCAGTTTTAGGATGAAGCTGACACAGAAAGATGGAAAGAACCCAGGTCTTTGGGATATCCTTGAAGCATTGGCTCAAGCCTCATGTAAAACAGCCCTATCTCTGGATTTGTTAGTTATGTGAACTGATCAATATTCTTTGCTGTATTATTTCCTTTCAACCTGGGTGTAATGTGAATGTTTGCCTTTCTGTAAAGGGATTATACTGCCAGAAAGAGCCATTAGGATGCTTTCTGTTGTAAACAATGATGACTGTTCTTTTTGACACGATCATGGGACAAACAGCAGCAGAATTTTATGTTAGGAAGGCACTTCCAAATACTACAGAAAACAGAATGTCTTTTGATGTTGGTCAAGGGATTTCAGTCTGGGATTCTTCCAAGAATATACCTCTTGTCATGGGATGTTAAAGCTTTTTCATGATTAAAACTCTTGACTATTGTAATGTACTTTTGAATTTTATTTATTGTCTATGATGTGTTGAAGAAATTGATGTATGATAATTTACTAACTAAAGAGATAGCCTTAGATGTAGAGGTTAGAGTCATTTGAATTAGGGTAAATACTTTGTATATGAAAGTCAAAGGAGATAGTACAATTTATTTCAATTCCACAAGTATTGCTAGAGCTCTTAATTTGTGCCAGGAACCCTTTTAGATCTACAAGTACAGTAGAGGTGGGTAAGAATAGACTTTATTGTTGCCCTGTAGCATGTGGAACTTTAGTTTTCTGACCAGGGGTTGAATCCGTGTCCCTGGAGGGGTACCCTTTCCCACTGGAAGGTAGATTCTTAACCACTGGACAACCAGGGAAGTCCCTCATTAGCTATTCTTATGAGTAAGAATAAACAAGTAAAAGAGTAAAGGAAATGTCATAATAAAAGTATAATGTAATATATGGTTTGAATGAAGGAGAAAGTCTGTATAATTGGCAGAGGGTGGGAAGAGACAAGGTGGGTTACATGGAGCTGTAGCCGTATGAGCTGGTTCATGAAGAGTAGCTATTTCTGCAAATCCAGAATCTTTCTCAGAGCACCCTGTCCTTTCTTCCTTAGAAGTTACTTACAGCCAATACTTATATATGTATTGACATGTTTATGTGTTTAGTGGTCTGCCTCACAGACTGTAAATTTCAAGAGGTGGGCCCCATGGTCCCTCTGCTTTGTTTCCAAATGTATTCCCAGCAGGAAGCCCAGTGTCTGCTACATAGTATTTAGTCAATAAAAAATCTGCTGTACAAATAAATGATTAGATGAGTGATGGATAGCAATAGATACCACTTGTGAATGTCTATTAGGTAACACATACTGTGGTAAGCTTACATATCGTGGGCTTCCCTGGTGGCTCAGCTACTAAAGAATCCGCCTGCAATGTGGGAGACCTGCGTTTGATCCTTGGGTTGGGAAGATCCCCTGAAGAAGAGAAAGGGTACCTACTCCAGTATTCTGGCCTAGAGAATTCCATGGACTGTATAGTCCATGGGGTCACAAAGAGTCAGACATGACTGAGTGACTTTCACCTTCACTTATTGTGATAAGCACATTGGTGTTCAGCTTTAATACATTCAGCAATAATACCAGGTAAATTCCACATCAGCTTTAAAAGGAAGAAATGAAAGACTAGAAAAGATAATGTCCAATATCATCCAACAGGTACCTGGCTAAAGCTGTGCCCAGGTAGGTTTAACTTGAAAGTTCATGCTGTGAATCACTGCACAATATTGCTTCTCATTTATTGAATAGGTACTATGGGTCAGTCTTTGGACACTCATTATTTATTTTATCTTCTCATTTATTTCTAGCAACAACTCTGTGAGTTAGATATTATTAGCCTCATTCAATAAGTGAGAAAGATTCGGAGATGTTTATCCATTCACTCAACAAATATTTATTATTTGTCAATTGCCAGGCACTGTGCTACTCCTACAGATAAAATGATGAGACAGTTAGACTTCATCCCTGCCCATGTGGAGCTTGTGGTCTAACATGGAGCCAGTGAAAGTCACTCAGTCGTGTCTGACTCTTTGTGACCCTATGGACTTACAGTCCATGGAGTTCTCCAGGCCAGAATATTGAAGTGGGTAGCCATTCCCTTCTCCAGGGGGCCTTCCCAACCCAGGAATTGAACCCAGGTCTCCCGCATTGTAGGTGGATTCTTTACCAGCTGAGCCACCAGGGAAGCAATAGGAGGTCAGAGAGTGGTCAAGTGTGCAATAGCAAGCTGTGAGAAATGCTAGGAGAGTCAGAGGATGTTGTATGAGGACCCATGGCTTCCAGTGGGGTCCATTTGATACCAAAGTCCTCCCTCAAACGATACTAGTCTTTTTCACTTTAGTGGGTCAGACTTGCACCGGCAGAGAGGAAGGGCAGGCATGGCCCCCAAAGGGCGATTATCTAGCATCATCAGAGAAGGTAGGAAGATGAGTATAGAAAGTATATGAGGAGTGGAGGCTCAGAAAATCGTGGAGTGTTGAATATCTAGTGAGAGATTGTCCTTAGTTCAGAATGCAATGGGGAGGAATCCAAAAAGTTTTGAAGGAGTCTCAGTCAGAAGTGTATTTTAGGGAAGAGTAATTAAAAAAGAAAAAGAGTAATTTAAAACAGAGAGAGAGAAGAGAGAGACAGGCTTATTGGGTAGTTTAACATGGCACAGGCAGTACATAAGTTTCTATTCATTTTACGTCTATTCTTAGTGTATTAGTTAAGATGTAGGTTTAGCTAACAACACAGGGCTTTAAATAAGATAGAAGCTCATTTTTTCTCACAAAGAAGTTGAGTTGGCAACCCTATTCCAGGAAGCTATTAAAGGCTCTTTAGTTGGTGTTAAAGGCTCTTCCCCTCACCTCAACTTGGCCAGAACTGAGTCTGTGGCTGCAGCCAGCAGTTATGAGGAGGATTGTGTTTTTGTTCAGTCACTCAGTCGTGTCTGACTCTGTGACCCCATGAACTGCAGAATGCCAGGCTTCCCTGTCCTTCACTATCTCCCAGAGTTTGCTCAAACTCATGTCCGTTGAGTCAGTGATGCCATCCAACCATCTCATCCTCTGTCACCCTTTTCTCCTTCTGCTCTCAATCTTTCCCAGCATCAGGGTCCTTTCCAATGAGCAAGTTTGCATCAGGTAGCCAAAGTATCAGAGCTTCAGCTTCAGCATCAGGACTGATTTCCTTTAGGATTGACTGGTTTGATCTCCTTGCAGTCCAAGGGACTCTCAAGAGTCTTCTCCAGCACCACAGTTCAAAAGCATCAATTCTTCTGCACTCAGCTTTCTTTATGGTCCAACTCTCACATTCATACATGACTACTGGAAAAACCAAAGCTTTGACTAGACAGACTTTTGTTGGCAAAGTGATGTCTTTGCTTTGTAATATGCTGTTTAGGTTTGTCATAGCTTTCCTTCCAAGGAGTAAATGTCTTTTAATTTCATGGCTGCATTCACCATCCGCAGTGATTTTGGATCCCAAGAAAATAAAAGCTGCCACTATTTCCACTTTTTCTTCTTCTATTTTCCATGAAGTCATGGTACCAGATGCCATGATGTTAGTTTTTTGATTTTGAGTTTTAAGCCAGCCTTTTTACTGTCATCTATATTTTTTGATGGCTGTGTGCCCTGGGGCAAAAATCTATAACTATGGAAAAAAGGGGCATGATTATTAGGGGATGGGCAGCAGTCTCTGCCACACTCAGTGTGTTTCTCTTCTGAGAATGAGAGATTTTGGTGATTCATTTACTCCTGTTATAAAAAAACTGAATTTAAAAATAATGATGATTTTTACTACTGATAAATTTTTTAAAATTGTTTGTCACATACTGTAGAAAGCTATACTAAATTTGACAGCTTTTAACTCTGTTCAGTTTACTTCAGTCGCTCAGTCCTGTCTGACTCTTTGAGATCCTATGAATCACAGCACGCCAGGCCTCCCTGTCCATCACCAGCTCCCAGAGTTCACTCAAACCCACGTCCATCAAGTCAGTGATGCCATCCAGCCATCTCATCCTCGGTCTTCACCTTCTCCTCCTGCCCCCAATTCCTCCCAGCATCAGAGTCTTTTCCAGTGAGTCAACTCTTCTCATGAGGTGGCCAAAATACTGCAGTTTCAGCTTTAGCATCAGTCCTTCCAAAGAAATCCCAGGGCTGATCTCCTTCAGAATGGACTGGTTGGATGTCCTGGCAGTCCAAGGGACTCTCAACAGTCTTCTCCAACACCGCAGTTCAAAAGTATCAATTCTTCAGTGCTCAGCCTTCTTCACAGTCCAACTCTCACATCTATACATGATCACTGGAAAAATCATAGCCTTGACTAGACAGACCTTAGTCGGCAAAGTAAATATATCGCTACTTTTGAATATGCTATCTAGGTTGGTCATAACTTTTCTTCCAAGGAGTAAGCATCTTTTAATTTCATGGCTGTAGTCACCGTCTGCAGTGATTTTGGAGCCCCCCAAAATAAAGTCTGACACTGTTTCCACTGTTTCTCTGTCTATTTTCCATGAAGTGATGGGACTGGATGCCATGATCTTCGTTTTCTGAATGTTGAGCTTTAAGCCAACTTTTTCACTCTCCTCTTTCACTTTCATCAAGAGGCTGTTTAGTTCCTCTTCACTTTCTGCCATAAGGGTGGTGTCATCTGCATATCTGAGGTTATTGATATCTCTCCCAGCAATCTTGATTCCAGCTTGTGTTTCTTCCAGTCCAGCATTTCTCATGATGTACTCTGCATATAAGTTAAACAAGCAGGGTGACAATATACAGCCTTGAGGTACTCCTTTTCCTATTTGGAACCAGTCTGTTGTTCCATGTCCAGTTCTAACTGTTGCTTCCTGACCTGCATACAAATTTCTCAAGAGGCAGGTCAGGTGGTCTGGTATTCCCATCTGTCTCAGAATTTTCCACAGTTTATTGTGATCCACACAGTCAAAGGCTTTGGCACAGTCAATAAAGCAGAAATAGATGTTTTTCTGGCACTCTCTTGCTTTTTCCATGATCCAGTGGATGTTGGCCATTTGATTTCTGGTTCCTCTGCCTTTTCTAAAACCAGCTTGAACATCAGGAAGTTCACGGTTCACATATTGTTGAAGACTGGCTTGGAGAATTTTGAGCATTACTAGCGTGTGAGATGAGTGCCATTGTGCAGTAGTTTGAGCATTCTTTGGCATTGCCTTTCTTTGGGATTGGAATGAAAACTGACTTTTTAATATCTTTTTAATATGAAAACTGACTCTGTTAATATCCCCCAAAACAAAATGCCTTTGAATACTATAGATAACTATCTAGAAAAAACTAGATTTAAAAATGTTACCTGAAAAATCATAAGCTAAGTTATCCATGATACACTTTTATGTCCCCAAGACTGAAAAAGATACTATCGGACACTCTGATATTAATATTGGTGCTGCTGCTGCTAAGTTACTTCAGTCGTGTCCGACTCTGTGTGACTCCATAGATGGCAGCCCACCAGGTTCCTCCGTCCCTGAGATTCTCCAGGCAAGAAAACTGGAGTGGGTTGTCATTTCCTTCTCCAAATATTGGTGCAGCCACTATGAAAACAGTGTGGAGGTTTCTTAGAAGACTAAAAATAGAGTTTCCATATGATCTGACAGTTTCACTCCTGGGAATATATCCAGAGAATTGCATAATTCAAAAAGATACAGGTACCCTAATGTTCATAGCAACACTGTTTACAATAGCCAGGACAAGGAAGCAAACTAAATTTCCATCAATAGATGAATAGATAAAGAAGATGTGGTATATACACACAATGGAAGACTACTCAGCCAGAAAAAGAAAACAATGTCATTTTCAGCAACAGAGATGGACCCGGAGATTATCATACTAACTGAGGTAAGTCACAAAGAGAAAGACAAATATATGATATCACTTATACTGTGGTGTTGAAGAAGACTCTTGAGAGTCCCTTGGACTGCAAGGAGATCAAACCAGTCAATCCTAAAGGAAATCAATTCTGAGTATTCATTGGAAGGACTGATGCTGAAGCTGAAGCTCCAACTTTGGCAACCTGATGCAAAGAACTGACTCATTGGAATGGACCCTGATGCTTGGCAAGGTTGAAGACAGGAGGAGAAGGGGATGACAGAGAATAAGATGGTTGGATGACATCACTGGCCTGATGCACATGAGTTTGAGCAAGCTCCAGGAGTTGGTGATGGATATGGCACCCCACTCCAGTACTCTTGCCTGGAAAATCCCATGGACAGAGGAGCCTGGTAGGCTGCAATCCATGGGGTCGCTAAGAGTCAGACATGACTGAGCAACTTCACTTTCACTTTTCACTTTGATGCATTGGAGAAGGAAATGGCAACCCGCTCCAGTGTTCTTGCCTGGAGAATCCCAGGGACGAGGGAGCCTGGTGGGCTACCGTCTATGGGGTCGCACAGAGTTGGACACGACTGAAGTGACTTAGCAGCAGCAGCAGTGAAGCCTGGCGTGCTGCAGTCCATGGGGTCACAAAGAGTCAGACACAGCTGAGCGACTGAACCTAACTAATATGTGGAATCTAAAATATGACACAAATGAACTGGTTTGAGAAATAGAAACAGACTCAGAGACTTAGAACAAACTCATGGTTACCAAAAGGGGGAGATGTTAGGAGAGAGATAAATTAGGACTTTGGAATTAGCAAATGCAAACTACTATATATCAAATAGATATATACTCTGGTTTCTCTTCAAATTGTAGAACTCTTTCACTTTTTTAGATAACCAACAGAGTCCTACTGTATAGCACAGAGAACTGTCTTCATTCAGTATCTTGTAATAAAACATGATGGAAAATATTGTGTATATATATGTGTAACTGAATCACTTTGCTGTGCACCAGAACTAACTAACCCAACACTGTAAACCAATGATCCTTCAATAAAATTGATATTTTTTATATTAATCAATATAATATCAACGTTGTTATATGTTCTATTAATATGGCCTATGTTTTCTGTTTCTCTTAATTTCTCATTAAAAAAATGACAACTCATCACTAGATTGAAGATATATAATTGTTTTCACCAAACTTAAAGAAACAGCACTCAAGAGAGAACGCCTCTCACTGTGTATGAGATGTTCCCACCTTAGCAAGTTTTGCTGTGTGAGTTGCTTCTGCCGTGAACTCTGGCAGAAAGGGAACGGACGGGCCGATGACGGAAGAGATAGACTTCTTGTGGTGCAGTGGGCAGTAACATGCGGTTCTTACTTCATTGAGTAAAGCACATTTGCTGTCCTGGACAGGCCTTAATTTTAGTTCATTTTCCTGTATCTATTTATTTGATAGCTCATTAATTGCCTCTGAGCGGAGAAAATGTTTCCTTTAAGAAGGTTAAACAAAGAGTTTATTGACATAAGTGAATTGGTTGAAGAAAACATTATTAAATAAAAGACACTTATTTAAACACCAAATTAATCATTTAAAGGCAAATTAGAGGTCATATCTCCTCCTAACTAAATAATGTGAACCACTAATGAGATATCCATTTTAGATAAAAGCACACTTGCAGGTTCTGGCTGCTGGCTTAACTGTGCTTTGGTTTTCCAAGTTTACTCAGAGTCCATAATTACACTGCTATTCTAAATCTCAGTATTTTGAAATAATGTGATACTGTTTTTCATTATATGATTAAAAAAAAAAATTAAAGCTTCTCCTCATGCCAGCAGAAGAGAAGATGTGCTCTGAGAAGACTTCCATGGTGGATATGGACTCACCTTGGGTTCTGGCTCCCTTTCCGAACTGCTCACACAGACTGGTGCATGAGCGCCCTTGGCATTGCCCTTGTCTGTCAAGCTGAGCCACAGGTAACTTTCCAACATTTTAGCTGGAACCACACCTGCAGCTCTATCAGAACTCCCCTGTGTAAGTTTCAGAGGCACAGTGATTTTGGTTTGCTAGAGGTAGTGCCGTCATGAGGTCGTCTGGTATTGTAGGTTTGTATTCTTTCCCTCCAGTTTGGGGGTGTCCCCATTGCCTGCCCGCATCCAGCCCTCACACCCTCTCTCGCAGCCACAGGGGCAGTGCCCCATGCACCAATCCACCGCTGGGCTCACATTAGCTGGCCTCCCCATCACGATGACTGTGGAGTGTTGACAGGTACCATAGATTCACGCTCCAGGCTCTTCTACTGCGAATCCGATGCTGATGCCAGCGGCTTTGTTCCACACCGTGCTGAAGTTTCACTGGTAGCTAGACAGGAGTCAGGAAGTTGAAGGTTAATCAAATCTGATGTTAGCCCACCCCCCTTGGATATGACCATCAGATGGTCCAGCAGATTCCACTTTTTGTCAAGATATTTTATTGTGCATATGTGGAGGAGATGGAGAAAAAGACTCCCAATGGGCCTATTTTTGTGTGTCAGTTCCTATTTGATTTTCTAGCACTATTTGTGTCAATTATTCTTGCTTTCATAATAATTGTTTTGATTCAGCAGGATTTAGCAGTGAATACTTCTTTTCTTAACTTATGTTGACCTTTGTTTGGGGAACATGATTTTTGAAGGCATGGGACTAAATTCAGGTTTTACAGCTCTGAGATAACTCTTGGAAATATCCAACAACCTAAGCCTCGATGTTCCCACCACATACTAACTGGAATTATGATCTCCTCCAAATCCCATTCTTCTCCCCACCACATTACTCCTTTCTCTTTTCAGTGAAAACAGGAGAATCTGTTTATGACAAATTACACATCAGAAAAGCCTTATCTCTATAATGTAGGTGGGCAACATAATTTAAGATTTTACAGGCTTAGGCCTAACCCATTATTTTAAGGATAAGAAACAGTAAAGGGAAAAGTTGGTTCAAGCAATCCTGATACCGTTCATTAACTGGGAGACAGAAAGGAATAAATTAAGACTTTTCTGATTATTTCAGGTCCTCTCTCCCACTTCCCCACTCCACACACCCTCCCTGCTTCAGACATTTAGTCTAAGGAAGAAAGGCACTTTGTGTTTAAGGTTAATCAAGTTTCAGTACAATTTTTTTTTTTTTTTAACAAACTAGAATCACACTAATCTTTTTTTCTTGCTCTAATGTGTGGCTGTTGAAATCCTCAGCTGTGATAAATTAAGCTACTTATTAATCTAATTATCGTACATTCATCCTAGAAACTTTCATGTGACTTGAAAAGGCTATTCAACCTTTTCCCTCCCCTCCTAGAAAGGGCTCAACCTTGTACCAATTAAGATCATTCTGAAGTAAGGCTTTAAAAAAGCTTTCTCTAATCACCCAATGGAACATGGACCAGTGGAAACCAAACTCAGAGCTCTGGGAAAAAGTTTAGCATTCCTTTCTGTCTGCCAACTTTTATGGTTTCATTGCACAAGGGAGGAAGACTTCATTTTCCTATTTAGTTGTTCTTTCACTGACCTCCAAATAAAGTCCATGTAATTACTGAGCAAATAAAGTTGCAGCATGTGTTTTAAAAATCAATTGCCATTCTTGGACTATAGAAATGTAACAATACACAGATTTGCCGGAAAATGCCCAGCGCCAACCATATGAACTAAACCCTGTACTGTATCTGTACAATGGAGTAGTTTTGACCCCTAAAGCACATATTTACTATGCAGATTTTTTAAAGGCTTCTTTTATGACTTATCTATTGACATTAAAATGTCCCTATACTAATATAGGTTCAATTTAGGATTAAAAATATGTTGCAAATGTATCATATCTTAAACATCCATTCATTGCCAAATACCTTCTTTTTTTTTTTTTAAGTGATGGCATAAATGGAGCTGTTTTACATTCAAATTAAACTAGCTATTAATTTGAATGCAAAGCAGGTCAATGTACAGGATGCCTCTCAATGACAGGTTTACCCCAAGACAGAATGCAAGAGCGGGTCCACATGGGTGAATCTAGGCGAATTGTCCCCCTACTCTGGGTGCCTGGCAAACTTGCTCACTGTGAATAGTTTTTGAAGTGAAGATTAAAAGAGTGGAATTATAAAGTATAATTACATTTTATTGAAACTCTAGAAATCAGAAAAAATTCCGCAGGAAACTTTTAGTGAAACATGATGTGTTGTCATTATCATTAAAAGATAAAAGTTCCATACTGTTTTTATCTGTTTATTTGGAAGAAATCCAGCCTTTACAGTTATGCAGGAAACAAAAACCGGGAATGCAGGAGTAATTATTAAAACTGTGTGATTTGTTATCTCAGCTACTGTCTTTCCAAATGGTAATACGATATCAGCAGCTGCAGACGGCCGCTGATTTCCTCTATTAGTAAACAAGTGCTTTGGAGACCTGTGTGAGGCACTTTAAGCTCGCTACTCCCCGAAGTGCTGTCAGGCTTAACTACTAATCCATGGTATTTCAGAGCACTGGAAATTCATCTTTATAAAACCTGAACAAAAAAGGGAAAAAAGCCTGGAGGGCATGAGCTCCCTCTGGTGAGACAAATGACATGTTCATTTATTAATGAAACAATAACCCTGGAAAGAGGATCAAAGCACATTCCATCCTCACTTTACAATCCCCAATTTTCTCAGGCCAAACCATTTAATTGAGCCATGACAATGGAATACTTAATTGTTGCCTGAAAGTTTTGAAGAAGCGACTTCTTCAGCATCCATGTACATTTCAGGATTATGATTCAAATATAATATAGCTGGATTGAAGCTGGTGGAATTTGATTCTTCCAACATTGGGGGCCCTTTGGCAGACAGAAGGGATTTTTTTTGAACATGCTTGTGGCCTTCACCACAAACACCTCTTGTTCTATCACTGCCTTTTCCCTTGCCTGAAATAGGCCTGATGGGTTACTTCCTCATGATGAAATAAGCAACCTCCTTTTGTCCATGACTGGGTAAAACTCAGGTTCATTTTGGCATGCCTCTGGCATCTAGGACATAATGAGGAACAGGACGTGAAAATCTCAAAGTCCAGGAATTTAAGGAGTTTGGAAGTATTTAGTGTGGTGATTGTCCTTGTTTAGTTGCTAAGTCGTGTCTGACTCTTGGTGACATCATGAACTGTAGCCCGCCAGGCTCCTCTGTCCATGGGATTTCAAGGCAAGAATACTGGAGTGGGTTGCCATTTCCTTCTCTAGGGGATCTTCCCAACCCAGGGATTGAACCTGTGTCTCCTGTTTGGCAGGTAGATTCTTCACAACTGAACCACTGAGGAAGACCCTATTCCACTGTATAATTAAACCAAAGAGATGTAACCATGTTATACAAACTGTGAAACTGTTAGTCGCTCAGTCATGCTCATTTAAATATATCAATTTTATACACTTTGATCTCAGTTTTGAAACCTCTTATATCTTTAACTTTAGTTTTCATTAGGATCCAGTCCACAAGCTTGGTCTTGGAGGAAGAGTTTTAAGTTTTTCTTTTCTTTTTGTTCCCTGTCCATTTTACCTACTTTAATATGAAAAGCTCTAGGATCCTCAGAGTGGAGTTGAGCTGAGCCTCAGGCCCTTTGGCCTAACTGTTGCTCCAAATAATTGCTGATCAGATATATCAGTGTTAAGTTTTCTAACCTCCTAGTATATACATTTTAAAACTAGGGTAAATAGAACAGACTTGTTTGACTTTTACAGTTGAGGATGAATAGGGAGTCCCTTTTGGCCCATTTAACCTTAGGTGATGTAGTAATATAAAATCTTGTTTTAATCATGTAAATGTCAGTTTTATTTATCCCATTTTAAATAACCATCTAAAGAGTTCTTTATTCATTGGAGATAATTTCTTTAAAAAAAATTCTACCTTGTTAGAAATGTGAATAGTAACTCAGCGTGGAGCCAGCATTAAGTCTGGAAAGGCCCATTGCTTGTGCAATGGGAAAGGCAGACTCACTCTCTGTGGGTTATTCACCAATTGTATTTGCACGTGACTATCAGTATTCTGTCCTGCTGAAACTGACAAAGACACAAAATTTTTTAAAATGAATAAGACTGTGTTTAATTTCTGCCTGTTAACCCTGGATTTCACCGCAGCATTCTATGTTGATACTTTTGTGTGTGTGTTTATATAATTTTTCTAAGGTTTATTTGACTCCTATTTTTCAAATTAAACCAAAGTTTTAGAAGTCTTAAGGCACAGAAGCGAGGAGTTCAGAAAATCCTTGCTGCTTTATTGGGCAGAAAGGGCCATGAAAACTTCATATGGTAATCTCCTGGACTCACCTGCTTTAAATTCAGCCATTCTAGGCCAGTTTGATTCTAGGCCCAATTTTCAATCACATGGCATCATTTGGGGTCTATAAATAGACTTCTTTTTTCTTTGCACCTGCTCATATTTATTCCTTAGGAGATCCAGTAAGTCAATGAAAACCAATAGTCAGAAATGAAGGTTGTGAGCAATAAAAACAGTCGTGTTTTCATGTTCTTGAGCATCATCCATTTTATCAAGCCTTATGTGAGGTGGAGAGTGTAGTTTGAGATGATTTTTCATTATGTGTACCTAAGATCTTTCTTTCTGTTCTGATTTTTAATATCAGCCTTATAAAAGTCTTTCTTTTTACTCTAGGTTGTTAAGCTTATGAGTAAATATTAGACTTACAAGTATATTTACATTAAATTTTAATAAAGTACCTAGAAATTTTTTTATAAAGAATTTTTTCAGGGACTTCTCTGGCAGTCCAATGGTTAACATTCCTTCAAAAAAGAAAATTTTACAATAAGGCCGTCAATTTGAAAAGTTCCATTTAGTTTGAGCTCTTCTTAGCAAAAAATTCTGCAGTATAATTGTTTGGGCTGCACATTGGGGAGTGGTGATGACTCATAGTGCATGGTTCAGTTCTACATCAGACCTCTGAGAGAACTTGGAACCCTTTAGGTCAACAGTCATAGCGGGTACTGGGCCGACCAAGAACCAAAAGTGAGTTTCAAAAGGAAGGTCTGTGTCTTCAGCAGAAAAAATTATTTTTCTAATCTCCCTGTTTGATTATCTTTCATTTCTAAAAATAGAGTATTTATTTCCAGAATATACACCTAGAAAGACTTCGTGGGCTTAATGCGTGAATGTCATGACAGAGATGGCCATATCACAGATTTCATACAAGCCAAAGATGAAACAGAGCAAACATACTTACATTTGCTGAAAAGATATGCTTCCACATCTCCACAGGCACATTCAGTTAGCATTTATATTATTTATTCATTCCGTTTTTTTTTCATTTTTAGACTGTCAACTGGTCATACAGTGATTGTCGATTGAGATTCTACTGCATGTAGATCATACACATGACAACAGGTACAGCTGGGAGCATGTTTTTGAAAATATTTATTATTTACATTTGGCCGCATCAGGTGTTAGTTGCAGCACACGAGATCTTTATTGCGGTGCACAGACTCTCTAGTTGTGGCCCAGGGGTTTAGTTACTGCATAGAATGTGGGATCTTAGTTCCCTCACAAGGGATTGAATCCACGTCCCCTGCACTGCAAGGTGGGTTCTTTTTTTCCCCAATTAATTAATTAATTTTAATTGGAGAATAATTACAGTATTGTGGTGTATTTTTGCCATACATCAACATGAATCGGCCAGAAGGTATACACGTGTCCCCCCCATCCTGAACCCCTCACCCACTTCCCTCCCCACCCTATCGTCCTAGAGTTGTGTGTATATAAGATATGTCAAAACTGAAACTGTATATAGTTGAGGGGAGAGTGGGGTAGAGATGAATAATATGGAGACAGAAACAGAGTTGTCCTTCAACATTATTTTGAAAAGGGACAAAGAACTTTGGTGCATGTCTTTTGACTATATGATGGAAATATTCACTCAATAATGTTGATCAAGCAACTGCCACATCTCATGCACCATCTCATGTACTTAAACTAGAAAGGTCATTGTCGCTTTCTCCCAGGATTTTCCATTCCATAGCCTGACTGTGAGTGCATAATATATACACATAAAATAGTTGACTCATGGTGGATGAGAAGGCTCCATTGAAAGGTACAAATAACTTTAAGGTGAACTATACATTTTGAATCATTGGGCTTGGGCTTCTTATCTCCCAATTTGCTGAGAAATGTGCACTCTTGGAAGGAAGATAGCAAGAGGTGCATGAAGAGGTGCATGCGTTCACCAGTTCCCACATTTATGAACTTTATTCCTTGAAAAGAGAAGCCAATTTATTACTAAGGGTGTAATGTTTGATCATTTTTACTCTCTGTCATAGCAGATACAAAAACTGATATTCCTATTATAATGGTCAAGAACCCCACTATTCTTTAAACCATCCAGATAGAAGATTACTGACATTCTGGAATAAGGATTTAAATTAGATGAAATACACATACATATAAAGTTAAATGGACACCTTTAATACGCACTAAGAATAGAAAAAGAACTATGGTGTTCCTTGCCTCTTCCATTGCCCAAGTAGCTAAAATTTAAAACCTATGTCAAACAAAAAGCAAATGTAAGAAATAAAGATATGATTTTCTTCCCCACACTGCTGCTGCTGCTGCTAAGTTGCTTCAGTCATGTCCAACTCCATGCGACTCCATAGACGGCAGCCCACCAAGCTCCGCCATCCATGATGACTATTTAAAATTGTTTTGGGATTACTGGGATTCCTTAAAAAAGAAGCTATAAAATCTAATATGTATATATATTTATTTCATATTCCTGATGCCTCTGGTATACCAGTAATGGGTAATGCACTGTTATTGCATTAGAGTTTAAGATGTGACTATATTGTTTTTCTTTTCTGCTTTTCACTGATGAAGTAGCTATCAGAATGCCGTTATAATTTTAAGTTCTGTCTTCTTTCTATTCCCAAATTCTGTTGGTAGTATACAGGAGTTCTAACAAAACACTTCACCAGTCTCATTTAATGGCAATTATTTCTTCTTAGCATTCTAAGTTATGGTTAAGTTCTCCTAAATGTAACACAGAAACAAGCAGCATCTTGTATCTCTATAGACTCTCCTTGGTCTATGCATCCATTTTATTACAAGCCAGATAAGCTTATAGTATAGAATATTTAGAAAATATCTAAATAGTTCAGGATAAAATGTTCAAAATAAAGTCATGGCTCTTAAAACAAGATGCTATACTTACTGTTTGCTATCTCCTTCTTGATCTCAATCGATTAATGAAAGGTAGCTAAGTAACTGCTGAAATAGTTTCAAATATATTAATAAAGTCAAATCACAAAATCTAAACCAAACCATTTATTTTCTTATTCTCTGAGGTTGATGTTTACATTTAATATTATTTAAAATTATGTGATAAATATAATAAAAAGGATATTTTAAACAAGAAAATTTTAATTAATAATTCAATACATTTTTCCTGCTTAAGATTTACCTTTCTTTGATATCAAAGATGTTATAAATAATAATTTTTAAAGTTGTTATTACATTTTCTAAAAATCAGTAACTGATAACTAACAGATACTGCTCTCTCCAAATCCCCTTGCATTCTCCACTCTCACTGGACACATGATTTTATTACATAAAATAAGTTAATTTTGTTGACTATATACTCATGACAATATAGTAGCATCAATATATAAGGACACACCAAATAGTCACAAGATAATTTATATCTCTCTTGAATGATTTCTGATTGCATTACACAGGTACTGTGCTTAAAAACAATGAATAGTCAGTGATATAACTGGTCAATAATATAACATAGAGATGTTCTCAGCTTTAGGGACCTAAAATGGCTCCCTCAATCTATTTGTGGAGGATACAATCTCTACCACATTAATTAGACTAACTTCCAGATACATTAACCATTTTGAATTGTGCATATTTCTAAAATGCAGGTGGTTTATCTGATATGATATGCTGGATGTTACTAATTAATACATTGTTTAAAGTCTCAGGTTATCATTCAGCTTTCTCTTAGTGGTTAAAAACTGAAAGTCCAGGAATATTTTCAGGAAAGAAAATATATTTTTTCAGAGAAGCAGCCACAGCACATTTGTATTGCAGAGAGAGACAGGCCTTGAGTTGTTTCCCGAAGCCCTCTGGGGGTACCAGGGGGTACCAGGGGTACCAGGCTTAGCAAAGTGCAAAGTAGCCCAGGAGCATCCCTGCTCAATTCAACAGCAAGGCGAAGACAAGAGCTGACGAACAAAACGGAAAACAACTTTCCCAGACCTCAGAGAGAACACTTGGCATTCCTGAGGGACAGCTGCTTGCTGGTAGAAGTTATGATAATAAACTAAACTGGGTGAGCATTTCCTAAGAAGAAATATTTAATTATCCTGCTCACCATTATGAGGAACTTCTGCCACTCTTCATGTTATTATACAGTAAATAACCATTTTTCTAAAGGACAGAGCTGTTTTAATTATATGACAATGAATGCATAATTATTATGTTTGTTAGGAATGAATCGCAAGACAACAGACTTGATATTGCTGCTCTGGTTAGTGCCTCTTAATTACTTTTTCATTTATTTTGCATATAAAAGCTATTTGCTAATTGTCTTTGCTGTAAATATGCAAAATATAATTAGTCATTCATAATTCTTTATGTGTTATCTAACTGTACATTTGTTTCTGAGGAACATATATTAAAGTATGGGTATTTAATGGGCTTTTTTTTTTTGGTGTGTGTATTCTGCTTTTTTTTTTCTTTTAAAAAAGCATAGTTTTAAGTAAAATTTAGGCACATAGCAGTATTAACCCTATTCTTAGTGAAACTTGCTGTTGAAAAAAAAATGGAGAATGAAAAATATAAACTTCTGGAGAAAATGCCAAAGTATGTGGAGTTTTAAGAATCTTCCATGTGAAGACACTGATGATGATATGAAGTGTCTCTTCTTAAGCCTTTAAATTAACCTTTTAGATTCTCTCCAAAGCTACTCAGATGAATCTTTAAGCATTACCAATTTCAATTTAAGTTTTTATGTATTTCTGTGAATACTTACCAAAAGGAGGAAAGAAATCCATGCATGCCTGAAGCATGCATTTTAAAGTGTCCCCAGTAAATTGCTCATATCTGTTTAAAACTTGAGGTAAACACAAGATTTTCAAGTCTTAACTCTTGAGTATTTTATAAAATCTATGTAAGTGGCAGCATGGAGGATTTTTTGGAATAAGTTAATTCTTTAGTGAATGATGTGGATATTATGACGTGAACCTACAGTGAGGTTTGGCATCTCAGAAGTGAACCATCCCAGCTAGTTTCTCAGCCTGAGGAACATTTTTCTTTTTTATAGTAGCTGGAAACAGAACTTGGGCTAGTTTCTTCTCTGGTTATCATTTCAACATGAACTAACATTGCAGAGAGTGTCTCTTTGCACTCAGATCCATTACAATGACTGACTGGTGAAATGGACCACGTGCTCTCAAATGGTACAGATATCAGGCGCTTCGACCACTGATTCAAATTTTTCTTTTCATAAAATCCTGCCAGTCCATCCTGCTGATGCATGTCACATTCTACTTTCTTCACCTCAAACATTTGATTTACTAACCGGTTGTACTGTTAATCCCATGTCATGACACTTCTATTCACTTCTGCTTTTCAACTGAAAACAGCTTCCTATGAAGATAAAGCTAGGTAAAATCTATTGTAAAGAGGAGAATAACTTGAATGCAGCTATCATATCAAAATGAAAACACACTTCTGCTCTCTTCACCCACTAGACATCCTGAATACTTTTCTTAATGATGAAGTCAAATAGGATAGCTGATGAGAATATGACTGATGATAATTTTTTTTTTCAGAAGTAATCCTACTCTGTAATTCTGTAATTGTTCTTATTTATGTTCGGTAAATCTTTTTAAATGAATATATATAAAAACAGGATAATGGCAGAGTGTGAATTAGGAAAAAAAACTCAAATGTGCTTCAGAAAATTGTGATATGAATAAATTATGTTGATTCTTGTTTATCATAAAGCATTTAAAACCAGCACTTGCCAAAACCATAGCTGTTATATAGGTTTTGTTGTTTTTATTGTGGAATTTTCTTTTCGGCTCCTTGAATGTTTTTTCTTTTGCCTTCAGAAGAGCCGAAAAACAAAAAGTGAAATGTGTATTTCAAATAGCATTCCACTTACTTTAGAAAGCTGTACAGATAACATTTTCACTACCAAAATCACAATCTTAAAAATTTCATGTCCTATACTGAAAGGGTTTAGTTGGATGAAGTTGCAAAATGGAGAATATTGTGTTGTGTAAAAAAGGTAATCCTTTCACTTTACAGTCTGAAAGTATAAAATTTGCACTGGTAAATCCTTGTAAAGAGACTGTTTCATACCTCTTATGCATGTGTTGACGGCATGAAGTAGATTTGAAAATTAAATTTTCATTTATATTTCCAAATATGTTCACTAATACAGGAAGAAGTATAAGAATGACTTTTTTCATAATTTATGCAAACCTATAGCATTCTCAAGGGCTATACTGAAAGGGTGTAGTTGGATGAAGTTGCAAAATGGAGACTACTGTATTCAGTATATAGGAATGAGAGAAAATTTGCTGTTTTTGAAATGTGACTAAATGTTCAACAGAGGCAACAGGCCTCAGGAAGAAAAAATTCTAGACTTTCACCTTAGCAAACAAAACTCCCAAACTCTTTGATTATATTGTATGATATCCAAGTACGTAAACCATTGGAAAATTCTAGATTTGCCTTTGATGATGAGGAGGATCACTATCTATCCTCCTTTACAAGAAGTTTGAGAGGGTAATCACTTGAGGGGCTTTTTGTCTTAAAAATAATCCTTATCAAGCACCTATTTTACAAAGAATCAAGTCAGAATAATAAACATGGTCTTCCCAGTAGTATTAGGCAGGCTAAAATTCAGCAGAATGTAAATGTGAAGAGTGACTAACGTTGAATAGATGATAAGAGAGTAAGAACTATAAAAGCTTCCTATCAGTACATTGATTGAAAAATTCTTATTTTTTTTTTTTTAAATCTTTCAAGGTCTTAGGTATGTTTACATAGAATTTTCCAAAATATACTTTAATCAAAAGCCTTCTTTACAAGATCTAAGAAAGGAACTATCCCAACCTTGTGGGATCTAAATTGCACATTATAGAAAGAAACCATTGGCCTTAGTCAATTAACTGTAGGATTTCAGAGGTCATACTTAATGTTAAAATACTCAAGGGAGGAGTGGGAAATGGCCCATGGGGATATTTTAATCATGTTTATAAACTTGAGCAAATAGTATACAGCAATTCTTGCACACACAAATTTTGTATATATACATTATTTGTATTTACACATTGTGTGTATGTGTATATGTCTGTATACAACTTTATTTATTCTAGCCTTCCTTGTGAGGAGACAGAGTTTGAGCTAAATCAAATAATGAAATATCCCAATGGTAATCAATATGACCTCCATGAATTCTACCCCTTTATTTTCACATTGTCTGTTAGGTAGAATTTAAAGTCAAAAGATAAGATTAGTTCATTTATCATTTATTTTTGTCTGTCCAAGCACCACTTCCTTTCTCTTCCTCTTGAAAAATTTTGTGACCTTTCACAGATTAATCAGTTTCTGTCACATGGTGCCTTTATTCATCCCTTGAAAAATGGTCTCAGATGGTCATCTGAAGAGCCAAACCTAAAACATTCTACTTTCTAGAAATAAAAAACCACATCTTCTTCTCTGGCTTTCGATAATGTCTTCGGGCTGGGGGAAAATGATCCGCCTAAGAAAAACAAACACTCCTTCTACTGTGTGTTTGTGTTTGCATGGATCAATTGTGAGACAAACAACATTCATTGACAGTTGCTGGCCATGAGTCTGCCTGTTTGAAATACCTTAGTCAGGAGAAGTACCACAAACTGAACCGAACAATCTCTCACAAAACATCTGCAGCCATCTGACCCTGGCCTTAACCTTTAAATCTATCTTTTCATATTCATCTCAAAAGACCTTGTCAATGGCCAAGGAGACTCAAGAAAAGGATTCTTCAACAAACAAAAAAGATACAGAGGAAATTCAACCCAGATTAGGTGGCAGAAGATAATACAGTTTGCTCATTTTTATTCTGCTGCTCAAACTGGAGTTGAATTCATTTTCACTTTATCTTTATTCATGTTATTTAAACATAACATTCATTAGGATTGTGAACTGCAACAGATAGAAGAGAACAAAACTACTCGCCAAATTTGTGGGGCATCTGTTCCCACTAGAGGCGGCCCTTTGCCAGCTCCACATCATGTCATTTTTTTTCCCCTGAATTCATTTCAAAGTCAATCCATCAGTTTATGAACTGTTTGATCAAACTTGTCATTAACCAAGTGAAACATTTAATTTGTATTAACAAAAATGGGACAAATAATTAGTATAGGGATTAACCATTTTACTGTTTTTTCATTCTTATTTATTAAACGTGTTCATTGTTGATATAATTTTTTTTCTGTGACACTATCTGGTTTCACTGGAAGTAATGGCAAACCTTTTTTTCTTTTTTAATGAAAATACTTACAAACTGATGGCCACTTAAAAAATACAGACAAATATCTGGATCTCACAGCTTCCGCTAGGAACTGTTCATTTCTAGTCACCATCTTCATTAAGATAGGAGCACAGATTCCCCTAAAGCAAAGAGACTGAAAGAGCCAAACAGCAGAGTTTTATGAGAAAATAACCAGAGCTATATCAAATATCAAAAGACATTTTATTTTCATTTTTGAATAAACTTAGCATTTCATTTTAACATCTCACCATATTCTATCTAACCATGCCACTCTAACACATGGTGCAGCTAACTTACCACAAAGAACTCTCCTCTTCCCCACACTTGCCTATAATATTTATTTCCATTTTGCCACCATGAAATTGTTATTTATATAATATATGAATTAGATATGGAGCCAATGCTGTTGGTTGGGATTTTTAGTTTCAGAAAGACTTAGTCTTCATCTTGTGCAATTGCCGTGACCGTGACCTCTTTGGGCACTTGTCGGCCTAGCTATGACAATTTGTTAATGAACTAGTTTTGTTTTTAATTGCTTACTTAATTATGGAGCACCAACATAATAGCATTTCTAATTTGTATCATAATTGCGTGCAGAGATGAAATGTTGGTGTCTATCATATGCCTGCTTCTAATCATCTCTTGTTCATGGAAAATTTTCCAAAGAGATATCTTCTTTAATATGGTGATGTGGTACCAGTTATATGACTGTTTTCTTAAATGCATTTGCGTCTGTAAAATAATTTCAATGCCTCTCTCTCCAAGTGTATATAAACATCTATATATATATGTTATTTAAAATTTTATATTTTCAGTAAGATAAAATTACATGCAAAAAAATACCTATCAATGCATAAATAACAAACATTAATTGGCATTTTGATAATGATATCTATGACCATAACAGTTTTAAAGAACAGTATATAAAAATATTTCATTTAACCTATAGGATATTCTCCTCACTATTGCCTTAGTGTTATTGCTGCTGTATAGAATGTTTGATTCACCACTGGTGTGTGTTGTATGAACCAGTTTTCAGCATGCTTCAAAGCCATTGGAGAAAAAAAAGAGGCCCATCATTCTTTAAAATCAAATCACTAATCGAACAGCATTTCTTTCTTGTCATGATCTAAATTTGAAAAATTCAGAGAATTAAGCCAAGTCTCTTTTAAGATAAAGAACAAGTGGAAAGGAGGTTTCAGAAACAAAGTTATGGCAGAGTCCACTGAGGTCACCATTGACCTATGTCCTTCTTAATGAATTTTCTTCTTTACAGTTAGTTCCCCGTGGAAAAATATATTGAATGAAAAACGTTAGTTATGGGCCCATCAGCACAGTTCAAAACATGTGTAGTTGATGTATGTTTTCCCCCCAAAAATACAAGTATTGGCCTTTTCATTGTCATCTACACAAAGAACTGAGTCCTAAAATCCTTTACTCAACTAAATTCTTAATAAGTAAACTGAGACTAACCCTCTAATACCAGATTTGTTAAACAACATGATTTAGGTCCTTGCTATTCATGCACCTTGTACAACTAAAATGACTGGTAAAGCTAGAATCATGAAAGAGTCATTTTATGTAGCTGCTAAATTCCTCTCAAATCTCCTTGCAACTTAACGAGTAAAGAAAGCTCAATGTGTAATGCCAGCTAATGTGGTTTATGCTAGAAAATAGTATCAACCTATCTTTGTAGCTTATCTAAGCCAGGATAATACTTTTAGCCTTTATAGTAGACCCAACTCCATTTTTTCAACTCTTGACTATGTATTTCCTGAAATCCTTTTCCAAAGAGTTAAATTGGATGTGAAATCTGTACTAGGCTATGGAGCTGTCTTTGTTCTAAGTCTCGCCAGCAAAGCCTCGTCTCTGTATCACTTTCATTGCGTTCTGATTGAGCTTGACAGTGTGACAGGAAAGCAAAGGGAGGCAATTCCAAACTGAATGAGAGTCTTTTTCAGCCACACAGCAGCCTCCTCCTTAGCCCCTAAGAAAAAGAGGTAACAGATGCCGATAGCAAAGCATCCCTAACAAAGTCCTAACTTTGATGCAGGCAAAAGAAGAAAAAAATGTAAAAGATTGTCTCAGTGCAGGAAAACCTTGAATGGAACACAAAGGAAGCAAAATGAGAAAAATTGTGGTTCAGAAAACGGCTGGGAGAGTTATACAGCGGCAGTGCATTTAAGAAATCATTTTCCTCTTCAAGTGGTAAGGGTCTTCAGAATCTGCTCTGCCATGTATGGTGCAATGAGAATCCTTACATTAGATGGGGCCTAAGCAAAAGGTGATTAATGATGCTGTGATGGCTTGGACATTGTTCGTGGGACTAATGCACAGTTCCTTAGATGGAAAGAAAAACTCCATGAAAAAGACAAATCTACCATATATCTCTTATCTTTATACTCTGAGAAGTATTTTTTTTTCTGATTAAAAAATGACAAGTTGTCACTTTTTACTTCAGTAAGTTCTATAATTAAATGAGCTGGAACATCACTTACTTTATGCTGCTTTATCCTATCTGAGGATCAGCATCTTGGCCTTGTCAAAGAGTGGCTTCCGAGGAAACTAAAATCTCTGAAAGGAAGTTATTCAGTTGCATTTAAAAAAATTATTATAAGAGACAAACATTTTAAAGTGTATACTAGTCTCTCTTACTTATTCAGGAACTAATGTAAAATATCATTATCTGTGGCGAGAACATGAATCAAAGTGTACAAGATCTGTCCGGTTGGACCAAAGCATTGCTAATGCCCACGTAGCGCTGCTGCTGCTACTGCTGCTGAGTCGCTTCAGTCATGTCCGACTCTGTGTGACCCTATAGACGGCAGCCCACCAGGCTCCTCTATCCCTGGGATTCTCCAGGCAAGAATACTGGAGTGGGCTGCCATGTCCTTCTCCAATGCATGCACGCGTGCTAAGCTGCTTCAGTCATGTCCGACTCTGTGTGACCCTATGGACAGCAGCCCACCAGGCTCCTCTGTCCCTGGGATTCTCTAGGCATTGCTTAGATAAAACAGGGAAATGTGAATAGTCCCTTCCCATCCACATGCAAGCCCTGGGATCAGAACAGGTCCTGAAAGTTTGTAGAAATAACTCACTCTTTTGGTGGTGGGAGTGGGAGACACAGGGGGAGAGCAGAGTCTCATGGTGCTCTTGTCTGTACTTGTCTTCATTTATTTTCAGAGACTAAAATAAATCAATATGATACAGAGATTGCTATACGCTATCATGTAAAATAGTGGGGAGCATTTAAATGAAGAATTCCTTCCTTGATAATCCTCAGTGGCTGATGTGCTTGGTAAAGCCATGTGAACTCAAAGCTCAGTGACATGATAAACATCCCCTAAGGAGTCGTTATTGGCTACTGTGATATCTCTATGCTGGTGGCATGGCAGTATAAACAGTACAAGCATTAGTCCTTATTACAGGCCAAACTTACACAAGACCCTGGTTTACTACATGGAACACTGTTTTTTTTTTAATTGGAGTATAATTGTTTCAGAATGTTGTGTTAGTTTCGGCTGTACCACAAAGTCAATCAGCTCTATGTATACATATATCCCTTCCCCCTTGAACCTCCTTCCTACTGCCCCTATCCTACCCCTCTAGGTCATCACAGAACACTCAGTTGAGCTCCCTGTGCTATCCAGCAGCTTCCCACTAACTATATATGTTACATGTGATAGTGTATATATGTCAATGCTATTTTCTCAATTTGTCTCACACTCCCCTTCTTCATCTGTGTCTACAAGTCCGTTCCCTACATCTGCATCTCTATTCCTGCCACATTTGCTTTTTGATACTAATATCACAAGAGAATTTTTTCTTTTAAGTAGACTAGTTTTTAGACCAATTTCAGGTTCACAGAAAAATTGAACAGGAAGTCCAGAGAGTTCCTGTAGGCCCCCTTCTCCGCTCATGCACAGCCTTTGCCACTAAGACATCCTCTACCAGAGGAATGTTTTTTCTTGTTATCAGTTGCTTAGTCATGTCCAACTCTTTGTGACCCCATGGACTGCAGCATGCCAAGCTTCCTGGTCCTTCACTGTCTCCCAGAGTGCTCAAACTCATGTCCACTGAATTAGCGATGCCATCCAACCATCTTGTCCTCTCCCGTCCCCTTCGCCTCCTGCCTTTACTCTTTCCTAGCATCAGGGTTTTTTCTAATAAGTCAGTTTTTCACATCAGGTGGCCAAAGGATTGGAGCTTCAGCTTCAGCACCAGTCCTTCCAATGACTACTCAGCGTTGACTTCCTTTAGGATGGACTGGTTGGATCTCCTTGCAGTCCAAGGGACTCTCAAGAATCTTCTCCAACACCACAGTTCAAAAGCATTAATTCTTCGGTGCTCAGCCTTCTTTTTGGTCCAACTCTCACATCTATACATGACTACTGAAAAAACCATAGCTTTGATTAGATGGACCTCTGTCAGCAAAGTAATGTCTCCACTTTTTTAATATGCTGTCTAGGTTTGTCATAGCTTTTCTTCCAAGGAGGAAGCGTCTTTTANCGGTGCTCAGCCTTCTTTTTGGTCCAACTCTCACATCTATACATGACTACTGAAAAAACCATAGCTTTGATTAGATGGACCTCTGTCAGCAAAGTAATGTCTCCACTTTTTTAATATGCTGTCTAGGTTTGTCATAGCTTTTCTTCCAAGGAGGAAGCGTCTTTTAATTTCATGCCTGCAGTCACCATCTTCAGTGATTTTGGAGCCCAAGAAAATAAAGTCTCTCCTGTTTCCATTGTTTCCCCATCTATTTGCCATGAAGTAATGGGACCGGATGCCATGATCCTAGTTTTCTGAATGCTGAGTTTTAAGCCAACTTTTTATTTTATTTTTTTTATTTTTTATTTTTTTTTAAAGCCAACTTTTTAAAGTACAGATTTTATGCGATCTTTTTCCTCTGGAAATTTTGTGACTTTTTTCCTTCTCTCAGATGTGTTAATGCTGCTTTATCTCAGGTTGAAATGTTTCAATCGCATAATTAGACTAGAATAAAGGTTAGTTAGAGTCTATGAAAATAAAGCTTAGAGCAGGAGCATGGTTGGAGCAACGTTAAAGCTATCTGCACATTTTGCTAGAACTGTAGTCTAAAAATGTGCTGAAGATAAAAGAGATGAAGAAAGCACCAGATAACCTGGAGCTCTAGAACTGCTAGCTTAGTTTATAAATGATTATCTATCTGTGCTAAAATAAAGTCTGTGTATATTTAGTTGATGACTGTGTATTGAATGCATATGTTATAATTGACATGCACAGATACCTAATTGATATATGTGATGGTCCTGCAGGTTAACATGTTAATCTATATGTGAGTTCTCATATACTTAAGATGCTAGAAAATTCACAGAGACTTAAATCATCTCTCTTATATACTCATATACAGATTATACTATGATGTTTTCCAGATAATTAATGTCTTCTGTCTATATTTGACATGATTTGATTTCCTTTAAAGATAGCTAATGAGATAAAACAGGCACTATGAACCAGTTAAATCAACCACCTAATCTTGCACATGAAACATTAAACAGAAAGGAAGCATCTGCAATTAGCAAATTGCTTTGATGTGACTAAATATCTGGCTCCCTGCATCATCAACATTGTGGGTCTAAGTCCCAGATGAAGCTGCTGATCTAGGCATGCTGAATGTAAATATAATGAGCGTGCATTTTCTCATGGAGCTTGCTTCTTGAGGATGGTGGTTCTGTGTGATTCAGCAGAGCTCAGGGGTTGTGGACAAGGTGTGGAGAGGGAAGGGGAACAGGGAACTGTGACCCCACTGTCCATCTGAAAGATCTGTGTTTCCTTCTTGAAAGAGAGAAAACAGAGCATGTTTCTGACATGCAGAAGGGTTTTGCATTGCTGAATAAGACGCTGACAATGCAGCTCTGGTTAGGGAATGATTACCTATCTATGTCCTCAACAGGTAGTTACCAGTTATCTGTTAAATATACACATGCTTTATTTTAAAATAGATAGATAATCATTTATTAAAGTAGGAGTTCTAGAGCTCCAAGTTATTCTCATGTTTTCCTCATCCAGATCTTTTCCTAACAGTGGATCTGGCCATCAGGTCAGTCTAACATGGATCTGAAAAACTCACATACTGAGTTCTTCACTGTCTACTTGATAAAATTCCAAGGTTTACCCAGGAAGTGGAGGGAAGAACACACCTTCGCGTTCCTAATGACACAAGTATGAATGTGGGAAAAGCCATATGGAGAGAACCAATGGACATAAAGACAAAATCTTTGATATGTAAATGCTCATTTAGGAAAATAGCATTAATTTTCTATTATATGCTAGTCACTGTTTTAAGTGCTTTCCATGGGTCATCTCATTTAATCATCTCAAAAAAATGTGCAGGAGGTATTTATCAGTCTAATTAACAGATTTTAAAAATAACAGATGAGGAGGCAGAGGCAGAGAAAGGTCTGATGACTTGCACAAAGTTGCCCTGTCTCTTGGTAGATGGTGTGTGTTTAGTTGCTAAGTCATGTCTGATTCTTTTGCAACCCCATGGACTGTATCCCTCCAGGCTCCTCTGTCCATGGGGTTTCTCAGGCAAGAATACTGGAGCGGGTTGCCCTGTCCTTCTCTAAGGGATCTTCCTGACCCAGGGATTGAACCCTGTAGACGGTACAGCTGGGATATAAGTGCCACTGGTTCTGGCACTTGTGCTCTTCGCTGCTATACCACAGCTGCCAGGAAGACTCCTAAGGTCAGGAGACCTGCTAGCTAAAAATAAACAAGATTGACATAATGGAAAAAAATAACAACTAGAGCTGTATTTACGGGGGAAATGTAGCTGTATTTATGGGGGGAAAGGTCATGATGTCCAGTCATTGAAAGTGAAGAGTTCTAGGTGTGATCACTACCAGGACAGCAACACACCCCCCACCCCCTGCTTAAGTGTATAAGGAAGGAGAAGGGGGCACAGCTGGAGCCCTGGGCATCTCAGTGATGCTGAACAGGTGGAACACCACAGTGTAGTTGCTAGGTGCCAGGCCTGCATCTTCAGTCCTCTTGGCAATATCGGGAAGTATATGTTAAAGCCTCATCTAAAAAAATTGATTTGGTTTATTAGAAAAGTTTCATGTGTACAGAAAAATTGTGCAGACAGTATAGAATTCCCATAGTTCCTATATACCTTTCCCCAAGTTTCCTTCATTATTAATAGCTTACGTAGAGTAGTACCTTTCTCACAATTGAAGAGTGGCTATGATACACCCTTATTAGCTGAAGCCCACCATTTACATTAGGCTCAGTCTTTGTGTTGCACCATTTGCAAACCTTAACAAATGCAGTGTCATGTGTCACGAAAGCAGCATCATGCAGAGTAGTTTGCTGCCTGAAAACCGTATGTGCTCTGCTCATTCATCCTGTTCTTCCTTCCCCCATCAGCTGACTTTTTTTTTTTTTTTTTTTAGCTATCTCTATAGTTTTGCCTTTTCCAGAATGCCATTTGGTTGGAATCACACTGTACGTAGCCTTTTCAGATTGATTATTTTCGTTTAACAATGTGCAACTCAGGTTCCTCCATGTCTTCTTAAAGCCTAATAGCTCATTTATTTTCATCACAGAATAGTATTCCATTGTATGGGTATACAACAGTTTGTTTATCCATTTCCCAGCTGAAGAACATCGNATCTCTATAGTTTTGCCTTTTCCAGAATGCCATTTGGTTGGAATCACACTGTACGTAGCCTTTTCAGATTGATTATTTTCGTTTAACAATGTGCAACTCAGGTTCCTCCATGTCTTCTTAAAGCCTAATAGCTCATTTATTTTCATCACAGAATAGTATTCCATTGTATGGGTATACAACAGTTTGTTTATCCATTTCCCAGCTGAAGAACATCGTGGTTGTAAAGCGTTATTTTTTGAATGTGGAAATGAAAACTCAGAAAAGTTATCATTGGGACCTCTCTCTGGTGGTCCAGTGGTTAAGAATCCACCTTGCTGCTAAGTCACTTCAGTCGTGTCCGACTCTGTGTGACCCCATAGATGGCAGCTCACCAGGCTCCCCCGTCCCTTGGATTCTCCAGGCAAGAACACTGGAGCGGGTTGCCGTTTCCTTCTCCGATGCATGAAAATGAAAAGTGAAAGGGAAGTCGCTCAGTCATGTCCGACTCTTCGCGACCCCATGGGCTGCGGCCTACCAGGCTCCTCTGTCCATGGGATTTTCTAGGCAAGAGTACTGGAGTGGGGTGCCATCGCCTTCTCCGAAGAATCCACCTTAGGGGACTCTTATGTAGGGGACATAAAAATACATTCTTATGTATTCAGTGTAGGGGACACAGGTATGATCCCAGGCTAGAAAACTAAGATCCCATGTGCTGCAGAGCAACTGAGCCCGTGTGCCACAAGTACTGGGCCTGCGTGCCACAAGTACTGAGCCCATGTGCCACAAGTACTGAGGTTGCATGCCACAACTACTGAGCCCACGTGCCACAACTACTGAGCCCACGTGCCACAACTAGACAGTCTATGTGTTGCAACGAAAGATCATGCACGGTGCAAAAGAGATCCTGTGTACCGCAACTGAGACTCTGTGCAGCCAAATAAATAAATAGTTTTTTAAAAAGAAAAGTTATCCTGTGTCTGAGTTCTTAAAGCTAGAAAGGGATAGAGCCAGATCTTCTGGTCCAAGTCTAGAGATGTCCTCCTCCATGACAGCTGTTTGCAGAGCATTAGGGAAAAACTGGGGTGGGCAGCACTTATTTAGTCAGACTACTTGTCTTCTTTTCCTTCTTAAGTGGTCCAGCTGCATTTTCACTGTGCAAAATGTATTCTTCTAGAGGAGCTAGCCCCAGCAGAGTCATATATTTCCCTAAAAGTGAGAGTTCTGCTATGCCAGAAAAGGTGCTTCAGGGAAGATAAATAATCTATACCCCAGGCCCCTTGTTGACAAAGTGAAATATCTTGGGAGCATTGGCCAGCAGACTACCACCCAAGGGAGTGCTGTTTTCAGAAGCACTAGAAAGGATTTTATGGACTGCACAGATTACCACCCCAACTCCCCTTGGGGCCTTCATTCCTCTCATTTAAGGGATTTGAATTCCTGTTACGGGTCCAGGCCCATGGGGAAGAAAGCAGTTCTGTGAATAAGGCACCAAGAGCCAAGTGAGAAGGTGAGAGGCAGAGGGAGAGGAGATGAAAGAGGGAACAGGATGGTGCGGATGAGAGTTGAAGTCACTACCCCTAAACTAAGCCTGCTGTTTCCTTACTCAGAGGGACTCGCACTGGTGTCACTTTCTGGGTCTCCTGGGCTCTCATTCACAGAATAAGTGACGATTGATTAGTGAATCTGTGAAACTCATCCTTCTTCTCCTTTTCTTGTAGGAGTGAGCCACCAGACACAGCACTCTCCCATCCTTCTCTCCGCAGGATGTATCACAGGAGGCCTGTCCCATGTAGAAGGCCTCCGGCCATCCAGTGCAGCCCATGCCTGTGGGTGTGTAGGTGGAGGTCTGATTATCTCTATGTTCAGAACTAGAAAGCATTGTCCACCAATAAAAGCCACATTCTCCAACATCTGCTTTCCAGTGATAAAGCTGGCAGTTTGGTCTGTATCTGCTTTACTATTTTATCTATTTCCATTGGTTTGGAATGAATGAGGAGAAGGAAAGTGATATTTTCAGGGAGCTCATCAACCAAGTGCATGGGAAGTCAAAGATTACCTTTATCCCTTTACAAATTTCCTTATTTATGACTTTTTTCCCAAGGATGCCTTGAACTTTGACAACAAGAGATGGAGGAAGGAGACAGAGGGTGACAGGTTTGGGGAGAATCATCAATAATAATTATAACTACTAGCAGCTCACTGAATTCTTATGAAAGTGNATGCAGAGTACATCATGCGGAATGCCAGGCTGGATGAAGCATGAGCTGGAATCAAGATTGCCGAGAGGAATATCAATAACCTTAGATACCCAGATGACACCACCCTTATGGCAGAAAGTGAAGAGGAACTTAAGAGTCTCTTGATGAAGGTGAAAGAGAAGAGTGAAAAATCTGGCTTCAAATTCAACATTCAAAAAACTAATTTCATGGCATCTGGTTCCATCACTTTATGGCAAATAAATGGAGAAACAATGGAAACAGTGAGACTTTATTTTCTTGGGCTTCAAAATCACTGCAAATGGTGACTGCAGCCATGAAATTAAAAGATGCTTCTTGGAAGAAAAGCTATGACCAACCTAGACAGCATATCAAAAGCAGAGACATCACTTTGCTGACAAAGATCCGTCTAGTCAAAGCTGTGGTTTTTTTCAGTAGTCATGTATGGATGTGAGAGTTGGACTCCAAAGAAAGCTGAGAGCTGAAGAATTGATGCTTTTGAACTGTGGTGGTGGAGAAGACTCTTGAGAGTGCCTTGAACTACAAGGAGATCAAACCAGTCCATCCTAAAGGAAATCAGTCCTGAATATTCATTGAAAGGACTGATGCTGAAGCTGAAACTCCACTACTTTGGCCACCTGATGTGAAGAGCTGACTCACTGGAAAAGACCCTGATGCTGGGTAAGATTGAAGGCAGGAGGAGAAAGGGACGACAGAGGACAAGATGATTGGATGGCATCATCGACTCGATGGACGTGAGTTTGAGCAAGCTCTGGGATCTGGTGACAGACAAGAAAGTCTTCCTGTAGATAGGAAGACAACGGCGCGCCGCAGTCCATGTTGTCACTAAGAGTTGGACACGACTGTTAACTGACTGAACTGACTGATTATCATTTTTGATAGAATAATCACAATGAAAGATATGGGTATTTCAGATTTAGCATATTTTTAAAACTATAAGGGATAGGAAAGATTTGTTCCTGAATGTATGAACATTCAGGAACAGCCTGTCACCCTTTTGAGATCTTTCTACCTTCTTCTTTAATTTAACCATTATCTTTATTCTTCAGAGATTTTTGGAGACTTGCTGAGGTTTCTGCTCTGACAAGAATGTTTCAGTTTGGGGAATCAGTTTTCTTTGGACAGGACCACCTGAAAGTGATTTTTCAAGCCCATGCTAAGCAGATAGCATTCCCTGGATTAGCAGTGGGAGTAGCAATGACGGTATGATGTGGAAAATAGTAGACTAGTAATCAGCCACTGAGGGGCTTCCCAGGTGGCGCTAGTGGTAAAGAACCTGCCTGCCAATGCAGGTTAGATGTAAGTGAATTCAATCCCTGGGTCGGGTAGGTCCCCTGGAGTAGGGAATGGCTAGCCACACCAGTATTCTTGCCTGGAGGATCCCATGGACAGAGGAGCCTGGCGGGCTACGGTCCATAGCGTCACAAAGAGTCGGACACGACTGAAGCGACTTGGCACCCACACAGGCAGGCTCACAAGCCGTCACTGGGATTTAGAGTTAGCTGGAGAAATACAGTAAACAATAATTCTGGTTAAACAGCATTTAGTTCTTCGAATGGGAGATGGGACATTGGAGAAATGAGGAGAGAAATTTTTAGGTCTCTAGGAGAAAAAAAAGAATGGACATCTTGTAAGGATACTGACATTATCCTTCCATTTCCTAAAAGATCTTTAAAAAGAAAATCTTTGCTGATTAGCTCCTAGGAATTCATTGTTTGGCCTAACATGCATCCAGATCTACTGTTTTAGGTGAATTATACCATTGGCAGAGAAACTAGAGTGAAGCCCACAGACATGCCTGACGGAACCAAAATCGGGAAGAGTAGTCAAGAGCTCAGTAAGTGGTACTATGGCAATACAGAGAAAAAGCCTTAAAATGTGTGTCTTCTTTAACCCACACTTTCGCACCTAAGACTTCTTTCTGAGAACAGATTTATGTAAGTGGCAAAACTCAACGTAAAGGGAAATTTACCACAGCGAATCATGTCACAGCAAATCTACTAGCAAATTATATGAATTTAATATCCAATAATAGAGGATTCATTCAATACATTTTGGGACATCTATCAATTGAATGCTATTGCCATTTAAAATAATGTAAATGTGGATTTACTGAAATAAGGAGATGCTTATGCATTATTGTTAAGGAATAAATTAACATGTAAATTATCTGGATATGTATTTGCCAAAATGTTATTAATGATGACCTCTGAATGTATTCAGATAAATTTAAAAACATTTGTCAGCATTAAATTTTTTTCTACAGAGTACTACCTGTATGATAAAAGTAAAAATCAAAAGCAAACAGGTAATCTGGTGAGCAGCTGAGACAGAATGTCTGGGTTCCCACTGAGTGGCTGATGGAGGATTAAAGAAGCAGATGCTCTGGTCTCAAACCTAGAGGTGAGTACATACCTCATCTGAGATAATTCCCCTTTACCAAGAGCAGTTAGACCTTTTACTAAAACTATGCTTCATGCACCATGAGCTTCATCAAACTGGTAAAGAATTAGTCATTTAAAATCTCTCTCATGAACAAACAGGCAAAATGGTCAAAATGACATCTTCACTTACTTTCCCCACTGGATGATCAGTATGATAAAGAGCAGGGCTGGTATTTAGTGGTTTGCATCTATGAGGCGCACTTACACAGGTGATCAGCCCTCAGTGGATGCCTTTGTTTACTACTGAAAGAGAAAAGCAGCATGAATTAGTTACTCAACAGATGCTCTTTGATCACTCAAACATATCCTTTATTAAATTTAGAGTTCTAACATTTGGCATTTCATTTCTTCATTAGGATACATTATTGGGCTATTCATAGTTAAGAGAATTCATCTTACTTACAGCTGATGGGTCATCTCAGTTATCCATGGCAGGAGTACATTTGCCTCTGTGTCAAAACAGTGCAGTTAAAAAATTCAGTCTTGGGAAAGGTAATATCTTTCCCCAGCGTTTTGCTTATTTTGCAAATCTTTCCTTTCTTCTCTGTTCAGTTCAGTTCAGTCACTCAGTGTGTCCAACTCTTTGCAACCCCATGGACTGCAGCACGCCAGGCTTCCCTGTCCATTACCAACTCCTGGAGTTTACTCAAACTCATGTCCATCAAGTCAGTGATGCCATCTAACCACCTCATCCCCTGTTGTCCCCTTCTCCTCCTGCCCTCAATCTTTCCCAGCATCAGGGTTCTTTTCAAATGACTCAGCTCTTCACATCAGATGACCAAAGTATTGGAGTTTCAGCTTCAACATCAATCCTTTCAGTGAACACCTAGGACTGATCTCCTTTAGAATGGACTAGTTGGATCTCCTTGCAGTCCAAGGGACTCTCAAGAGTCTTCTCCAACACCACAGTTCAAAAGCATCATTCTTCTGCACTCAGCTTTCTTTATAGTCCAACTCTCACATCTATACATGACTACTGGAAAAACCATAGCCTTGACTAGATGGACCTTTGTTGGCAAAGTAATGTCTCTGCTTTTGAATGTGCTGTCTAGGTTGGTCATAACTTACCTTCCAAGGAGTAAGCGTCTTTTAATTTTATGGCTGCAATCACCATCTGCAGTGTTTTTGGTGCCCCCCAAAATAGTCAGCCATTGTTTCCACTGTTTCTCCATCTATTTGCCATGAAGTAATGGGACCAGATGCCATGATCTTAGTTTTCTGAATGTTGAGCTTTAAGCCAACGTTTTCACTCTCCTCTTTCACTTTCATCAAGAGGTTCTTTAGTTCTTCTTCACTTTCTGCCATAAGGATGGTGTCATCTGCATATCTGAGGTTATTGATATTTCTCCTTGCAATCTTGATTCCAGCTTGTGCTTCATCCAACCCAGCATTTCTCATGATGTACTCTGCATATAAGTTAAATAAGCAGAGTGACAATATACAGCCTTGATGTACTTACTCCTTTTCCTATTTGGAACCAGTCTGTTGTTCCATGTCCAGTTCTAACTGTTGCTTCCTGACCTGCATATAGGTTTCTCAAGAGGCGGGTCAGGTGGTCTGGTATTCCCATCTCTTTCATTCATTAAAATAGTGATGAATCCTAATTTTCTGAACTGTAAACTAGACTGAACTCAATGTATTCCTGAGAAATGCAGTTTCTCATCCTCAAACTTTTAATATACAAATGGTACAATATCTCTTCAATTCTCTGGTCCAGAAGTTTAGAATCATCCTAAGTCTCTCAGGCTTCCACTGTTAAATTTGTCAGTTGAATAACTCATCCAATCAGTCTACCTGTTAAATAACCCAGTTCTGTCCTGTTTTGTCTATTCCCCCTGCAACTCATTAATTGAACAAATACTTATTAAGTAGCTACCACTGGGGTTTTACAGTAGTGAGCAAAACAGTCTCTGCCCTCATAGAGCCTGTAATGTAGCAGGAGGAACAGATGCTAAACAAGGCTATCTGATCTAATAATTTGGGGGAGTGATAAATTCAGTGATGATAAAGTAGAGGGTTATGGGATGGAGTATGTTAGACTCAATGGTAAGGCATGGCCTGTTTGTGGAGTGGACATTTGTGCAGGAAAAGTTGAAGGACGTGAAGGGTGAGCCATCTGAAGATACTGGGGAAGAGCCACTCTGGGAGAGAGAAAAGAAAATGCAAACATGTGAGATGGGAAAACATTTAGTGTGTTCTAGAAGGCCAGTGTGTCTCGAATGGAGTGAGTGAGAGGGAGTGATGACAGCCAGGCAGGGACCAGGCATGCAGGGGATGTCTACCTTTTGGAATGAGTTGAGGTTTTTCTTTAGGATGATAGGAAGCTATTCAAAGTCTTGAGGAAGGGAATGACATTATTTGATTTAAGGGAATGACATTACTTGATTTACATTTTTGAAAGACCACCCTGACTACATTGTGGGAAAGACTCTACAAGAGAGAAACTAGAAGGTCAGTTAGGAAACTATAGACATCCAGGTAAGAGATGATGGAGCTGGTAACCGTTGAGTTAGTGAGAAGTGACCAGATACAGGTGTGTTTTGAAGGAAGAGCCAGTAGTACTCCCAATGGATGGAGGGGATGGTAGGACGGGAAAGAGAACAATGAAAATGACATCGCGGTGTTTAGCCTGAGCCTGTATACCTAAATATAATTTGTTAAACAATTTATCTTTTTGCCTATCAGGAGAAAATTATCTTTCTCGTGTATTCATTTCCTTTGCAAGTGTGGATTTATTTCTTGGTTTTCTGTTCTGTTTCTTTGCTCAGTACTACATTCTTCTAATTCCTAACTTAAAATTATTAATGTCATATCAATTTATATATTATGTAGTATGTTATAAGGGCTTCCCTCATGGCTCAGTGGTAAAGAATCTGCCTGCAATGCAGGAGATGTGAGAGACATGGGTTTGATCCATAGGTTGGAAGAGCCCCTGGAGAAAGAAATGGCAACCCACTCCAGTATTCTTGCCTGGAAAGTCTCATGGATAAAGGAGCCTGGTAGGCTACAGTCCATGGGGTCACAAAGAGTCAGACATGACTTAGTGACTAAATAACAGCAACAAACAATATATTATAAACAAAATTATCGACATAAACTAAAAACTAATTTTCTAATATTCTTATTTTCAGCTCTGTTTTGGTTGTTCTCACATACTAATTTTACAAATAATCTTAGAGTCCCCTTTATCAAGTTTGTCAAAAAATGATCTGCTAGGAATTTGTATTTTTTAATTGTATTTATCACTTAGTTTATGTATAATAAGATTCTAAAACATTCTTTTTATTTTCTTTTACAATGTCCTCTGTAAAGTTTTATAATTTCCTTAATACAAAGTGTACACATTTCTTGTTATTTTTTCTTTTGTGAATAGAAAACTATTTTACTTTCTAATTAATTATTGTAGGCAACTAAGAAAGTTATTACTCTGTATATTTGTATTTTAAGCCAGATAATCTATTGAATTCTCTCATGTTTTTAGGAGTTTTTAAGATGATTCACTTGGGTTTTTCAAGACTGTAATCTTAATAATCTGCAAATAAGGATACTTCTGCCTCTTCTTACCCAATATTTGTGCTTTTCTCATTCTCTCATCTGATTATATTGGTGAGCACTTCAAGAACAATCGGTAAATAACTGTGATGATAACAAGTACCCTTGTCTTGTACCTGGCTTTTATGAGACTATTTCTCCTTATTTTATGAGACTATTTCTAGGTTCTCCCAGTAAGTGTTAAAACTGGCTGTTACAAGATATGTATGAAATATCTTTTTAAATATATGGCTTAAAAAGTTTTACTCTATTATCACAATAATAAGATCTTTTAAAAAGCCTTTTGTGGGGAGGGATGGCAAATATTGAACTAATCATGGAAGGTTTTTAAAAAGTTACTTTTTAAAAATTTAAATTGAAATCCAGTTGATTCACAATGTTTCCAGTATACAGCAAAGTGATTCAGTTATACATATACATTTATATACCTCTTCTTTTTCAGATTCTTTTCCATTATAGGTTATCACAAGATATTAAATATAGCTCCCTGTAACAGTAGATCCTTTTTATTGAATCATGTGGTTTTAATTCTCTGATCTATTTATATGATAAAGTTTCTGAATAGATTTTCATATAATTGAACTAGCTTCAGAAATTTGGAATTACCCCCAATTGGTTATAATATGTTCTTACTTCATTCTACTATTCTTATCGTTAAATATGCTAGTATTTTATTTGGTGTTTTGTGTCTTATTCATAACTGAGGTTAGTGTGTTTCTTATTTATATCTGGTGGACCCAAAATTGCACATTCCAGCAAAATGTGGGATTAAAATGGTCTTGTTCCTGCACCCACCTAGCCAATATGCTCCCAGCAGCCCATGGCAACACTCACATAGCATGGCTGTCACACAATCAGCCTAGTGCGTGGTATGTTTCTCAGCACCTTCTGTGAACAAACGAGTATTGGGCCTGCTGCTGCTGCTGCTGCTAAGTCGCTTCAGTCGTGTCCAACTCTGTGCGACGCCATAGACAGCAGCTCACCAGGCTCCCCTGTCCCTGGGATTCTCCAGGCAAGAACACTGGAGTAGGTTGCCGTTTCCTTCTCCGATGCATGAAAGTGAAAAGTGAAAGGGAAGTCGCTCAGTCGCGTCCGACTCTTCGTGGCCCCATGGACTGTGGCCTACCAGGCTCCTCTGTCCATGGGATTTTCCAGGCAAGAGTACTGGAGTGGGGTGCCATCGCCTTCTCCGGTATTGGGCCTGGTATTTCCCAATTATTTGGTGGTCCCCAATTATTTTAGCTCTCTTCTCCTTTCAAAAACCAGCAAGCCAGACTCCTTCAAGCAATAAAGAGAACATGCACTATTTATTAAGTTCTTATCTACTGTGTCCCATATTATTTGAGTGCTGACCATATAATTGTAAATAAGGAGCCAGTTCCTACCCTCACAGGGCAGCTTGTAAAATCAAATGTGACACCTCTTCATATAGGAGCAAGTATCAGGGATCAGGAGCTTCCCTGGTGGCTCAGACAGGAAAGACTCTGTCTGCAATGCAGGAGACACAGCTTCAATCCCAGTGTCAGGAAGACCCCCTGGAGAATGCAGATGGCAACCCACTCCAGTATTCTTGCCTGGGAAATCCCATGGACAAAGGAGCCTGGCTAGCTACAGTCCATGGGGTTGTAAAGAGTCGGACACGACTTAGGGACTAACATATCAGGGATCTGAATTCTGTCTGCCCAACTTCATCTTTGTTCTTCAGGCATAAACCTCCCTCCCTTAAAAAAAAAAAAAAAAAAAAAGCGAATTTGAAATGTATTTTCTGAAGTTAATTTATGTAAGAGAAATTTCCAGAAGCACTGCCTGGGCCTGTGGGGCAAGTTAAGCATTAGCATCCTTCCTTGAGGCTTTAATTCAGTACTCCGCAGGTCCATCTGCAAACTGTATTTTGAATCTGATTAGTTGCATAATAACTCTTTACATTTTTATACAGTGTGGCACCTTTCTTTGGATTAGCTTAAAATGTTTTACAGCCATTATTCTATTAACCCTCACCCTAGGGAGTGTTGAGGGTGGCATAGAATATGTTATTATCTTTCTTTTCTCGAAGGGACATGATGCCACAAGAAAGTCAAGAAACTTGAGCAATAGCACACATGAAGTTGGATGGAACCGGTTATAGAAACAGGTTTTTGCTGCTGGGGCATAAACCTCTCTGCTTCCCTCTATCAGACAGTCCCAAATAGGCTGAATGGTGATAATGAAGGTTTTTCTTTTGTCAAAAAGAATGAGTTAAATATATGCGGGGGAAGCAGCAGATGAATTAAGCTAAATCATCCAGGGTGATAGACAGCTGTTGAATACACATCCTCAAACAAAATGCATATGTAATTCAAGTCTACTTTACTACATGATAAATGCTGCCACATGCAGTAGGAAGAAATCAGGAAGTGCCCTGCTTGACACTGTGTGCGCGCTCAGTCACTCAGTCATGTCCGGCTCTTTGTGACCCCATGGCCAGGCTCCTCTGTCCATGCGATTCTCCAGGTAAGAATAATGAAGTAGGTTTCTATTTCCTCCTCCAGGGGATCTTCCTGACCCAGGGATTGAACCCAAGTCGCCTGCATTAGCAAGAGGTTTCTGTCACCACTGAGCCACCGGGTAGGAACTAAATACTTCGTATTTGTTGAAGAAAAGAAGGAAAGAGTGTAGGGAGAAATGAAGATAAGACATTGTTCTCATCGTGGAGAAGCTTAGAGCTGGGGAGGGAGAAACACTAGAAACTAAAGTAAAACAATAATGTGCTGCATTGGAGAGCATTGTCCCTGGATGCAACGGTGTGCAGAGGAGGAAGGAGCCACTGCAGCCTGCAGCCATCACAGAAGCCTTGCAGCAGATGCAATCTGAATCAGCTCCAGAGACTGGATGGGTTCCGGAGAGGTGAAGAGCAGGCGGAAGATGATCTTTGGAAGTGAGAGGGTCTGACAAGGCTGGTGGTAGAGGGTGTAGAAAGCAGGGAGTGCTTCCTTAAAACTGTATTTTTAAAGGAAGCAGTGGGTTTTGTGAGAATGGCAAGACAGATTGTTTCTTTCAGTAGATATTGTGGAGTGCCTGCGATCTGCCTCCTCCTTCGATGGAGGAGACCATCGAAGCAAACTCCTACATGCTCAGGTTGAGAGAGTGCTGCTGTTGAGGAGGAACGCTTGCATTTTGGAACGCTGTTAAGGTTTGAGTGTGTAATAACTTTGGTGCCTCTGGCTCAGCACATTTACTTTGAGATTTTATGGCTGCTATCATCTGCTCAGAGTGTGTGTTTCTCTCTTGAAGATAGGACTGAGCTCACAGTTGTTTTCTGTTACCACTGAAATTTCTTTCCTTCCTTCTCTTAATTTTACTGTTTTTGTATTTTTTTGCTCAGTTTCAGTTCGTGAAATATATAAAGATGTATTTATCACTGTTAATGTTATTGTAATCATTATTTTTTACCGTCATTCAGTTCTAATTAAAGACACTGCTGCATCCATTACCGTCCCATCTCTGCTCCACGTGTATCCCTCACTGGGGATCCATCACTGGCAGATATTTTCCTAGCCACTGTCTTCTTCTGACCTGGGTTGAGCAAATTAGAATTTTACATTTTGGAAATAATTATTATTGTCTTTCGGAAATTTCAGCCTTTTCTTGTTTCACAGAGTTTTGATTCCTTCTTACCCACAAACCAGGGACAGTGGAAAGGTTCAGAAGCTGAAACCTCTATTCCTAAGTCCTGTTGCCTTTAAACTAGAAGTAGATGATCAAAATAAGAAAAAAAAATTATTCAACATTGTAGGAAATGTATATCAACCCGAACAGGAGATTTCAGGTTGTTAAAAGATGATATTGATTATTCAGAGTCTGAAGAAGGCAGAAGAGGATCTAGACCCAGATTTGGAGGCATTCAGACTTTGAAGAGTCTCATCAGGGCAGTAAAGCTGGAAATATTAAGACAGTGTGCACCAGCGCAGAAAAGTAGAACCTATAGCCTTGCAGCTCAGTCCCAGGTAGGACTGGGGGGAAGAGGAACACACAGGAATGACCCCCAGTTTTCTGCATTTCAAGCTTGCATGCTTACAGGGCTTCGCAGGTGGCACCAGTGGTAAAGAACACGCCTGCTCAATGCAGGAGAGGTAAGAGACTCAGCTTCCCCCCCTGGGTCAGATGGATCCTCTGGAGGAGGAAATAGCAGCCCACTCCAGTATTCTTGCCTGGAAAATCCCATGGATAGAAGAGCTTGGCAGCCAACTGTCCCTAGGGTCACAAAGAGTCAGATACAACTGAAGCAACTTAGCACACAAACTTACAGCTGCAAGGGGGCGGGGGTGGCGGGGGGGGTGGTGGTAAGAATATTTAGAAGAGAGATTGTAAGAATTTTTCCGAAGTTCATTTCTCATTTACTACCTTTCCATCTAATGGGGAGCTTGACTGAGAATGAGGTTCATATCAAATTCCTATTTCTCTTTTCTCTCTTTGAATGTTCCCAGTTTAATTTGGGCGCATGCATTATCAAACATCTGTTTTAATTACAGCCATTGTTAAGGTAGTTAATCAGTTGTCGTCTCTCACCAGCCAGAATCCTATACTGCTGAATTTTCGTACAATCAAAGATACAATAAATATAAAAGGAATTCTTGTATATCAGCACTAAAAAAATGCATACAACTTCTTTGCTCACTGATGCAACCAAAACACCCAGGAGTTATTATAATGTGCATTCCCCTGACACAGACTTTTATTTCATGCAAATGACTGTGATTAAGATTCAAATACTTTTTTTTCCATTTTCACACATTACTTAATCAATGTGAAGTACTGTGTAAAAATTGCATCTCTTCATAACAGTGATTTTGACCAAGTCAAGTGTTGCTCCTAGAATTATAATCCAGACTTGTGATTCAATTATCATTTAGAGACTTTCTAAATTCAAATTAAGTTCACTCTTCCCTCCTTTTCCCAAGACTGTAAACTTAATATCAGTATGGATCATTTGTGAGGTGTGATCAAAGTAACTTTCCACCACAAGGACATACACAATGTGATGTGTGAATTTTCCCTTGCTTGCAAAAAAAGCACAACAATCAATAGTACTTGGCCATTAAAATGTATGAAATGCACAAAGTACAGTCTATTTTTCCATTTATGTTACACTTAGCTTTTAGGTTGAATAATACTGACACTCCCCAGAATACTTATCTATTTAAAGTTACCTGGAGCAGTTGTACAAACTGCCATTTAAAAAGTTAAATAAGAACTTACGGAATACTTAAAGTTTGGCATCTCCATTTAATGATTTAACTATTGGGCATTCAAAAGCACATTCTTATAGGAACCAACGAGGAATGCATAAAATAAAGTAGGGTTCCAGAAGCATCTCATACAACTATAAAACACCGATCTATTTACAGTTTACTGCACCCATGCTAGACGCTGAATCTTGTTTTGTTACTGTTTGTGACTCTTTCTTGCTAATCTTGCATTTCATTTATACTAGAGGAAAAATTAGATTTTACCAATGACTAGGTTTGTGTTATTACCAAACACTATCCACATTCATTTTCTTAAGATATGCTTTTTCAGCCTCCAAGTTGAAAATAGAATCCAATTTTAATTGTTTTTCTTTTTTCAACACTCATCCCAAATTCCTCTTTTTGTGTCTAATTGCAATAAGCAGGGGAAAATACTCATCTTTTATTTTCCATGCTTCCTGGAACACAATGCTATTTCTATGCCAGAGCTGAGTTTGTTGAAATAGAATAATTTTTTTTTTGAGAGAAGAATTTGCATTTGATGGAGTTTGATAAATTCAAACAGATAATGTTTGAATCTGGATGTTTATTTTTGAAGGTTGTTTCTTGAACATTCTTATGAAGATGTTCCATCTCTTCTGTCAGGAAAGGTTGGAAAGAAATGGGCAGTTAGTCCAAATGAGAGTCCAACCCATAGGCACCCTTACCAGTCAGAACCAAAGGTATTGTCTTGAATTTACCAGAAGACTGGGAAATATCTGTGAGACTGAGGTAGTTCTAGCTGGTTTTAGAAAAGGCAGAAGAACCAGAGATCAAATTGCCAATATCTGCTGGATCATCGAAAAAGCAAGAGTTCCAGAAAAACATCTATTTCTGCTTTATTGACTATGCCAAAGCCTTTGACTGTGTGGATCACAATAAACTGTGGAAAATTCTGAGAGAGATGGGAATATCAGGCCACCTGACCTGCCTCTTGAGAAACCTGTATGCAGGTCAGGAAGCAATAGTTAGAATTGGACGTGGAACAACAGACTGGTTCCAAATAGGAAAAGGAGTACGTCAAGGCTGTATATTGTCACCCTGCTTGTTTAACTTCTATGCAGAGTACATCATGAGAAACATTGGGCTGGAAGAAACACAAGCTGGAATCAGGATTGCCGGGAGAAATATCAATAACCTCAGATATGCAGATGACACCACTCTTATGGCAGAAAGTGAAGAGGAACTAAAAAGCCTCTTGATGAAAGTGAAAGATGAGAGTGAAAAAATTGGCTTAAAGCTCAACATTCAGAAAATGAAGATCATGGCATCCAGTCCCATCACTTCATGGGAAATAGATGGGGAAACAGTGACTGACTTTATTTTTCTGGGCTCCCAAATCACTGCAGATGGTGATTGCAGCCATGAAATTAAAAGACACTTACTCCTTGGAAGGAAAGTTATGACTAACCTAGACAGCATATTAAAAACCAGAGACATTACTTTGGCAACAAAGGTCCATCTAGTCAAGGGTATGGTTTTTCCAGTGTCATGTATGGATGTGAAAGTTGGACTATAAAGAAAGCTGATTGTCGATGAATTGATGCTTTTGAACTGTGGTGTTGGAGAAGACTCTTGAGAGTCCCTTGGACTGCAAGGAGATCCAGCCTGTCCATCCTAAAGGAGATCAGTCTTGGGTGTTCACTGGAAGAACTGATGTTGAAGCTGAAACTCCAATACTTTGGCCACCTGATGCAAAGAGCTGACTCACTTGAAAAGACCCTGATGCTGGGAAAGATTGAGGGCAGGAGGAGAAGGGGATGACAGAGGATGAGATGGTTGGATGGCATCACTGACTCAATGGACATGGGTTTGGGTGGACTCTGGGAGTTGGTAATGGACAGGGAGGCCTGGCGTGCTGCAGTTCATGGGGTCGCAAAGAGTCAGATACGACTGAGTATCTGAACTCAACTGAGGTAGTTCTGTGAGAGGAAGATTTATGAACTGTAGGTCCGTGTGAGAAGTCTGGGTAGCGTCCTGTAGGAGTGCAAAAAGCCAGCCACGCTGGGGTCATCTGAAGTCAGTCCAGACTGCTTACAGAGAACCAAAGGGACAATTCCTATCTATTCTGATCTTACTTAGGAGGTTCTGGGGGAAGGGCATTTTAGGATAAAGCTTTGGGGGGAAAATGAAATTGTGTCAGAGACTATCGACTGGGTACTAAGGTCCAGTTTTCCCTATTCTTTAGGAATAGAATTTTTGTTGCATTTCTATGGTTTCCTGGAATAAAGGCAGTTCCCCAGGCACATTTGTAGCTAATAGTGGACCCATCACTAAGTTCTGGACAGTGAAATATAAGCAGAGTAGTGGTCCAGAATTAATTATCCCAAATGCCTGGGACCAGATATGACTTGGAATTCAGAATTTTCCCAGATTTTGAGGGTGTTATGGTGTGCGTACTGCTTATCGTGGAATGTGTCAATTGGAGTGAGGGACAGCACATCACTGTCAACTGCAGTAAAGCATACTATTTACTCTAAGTGGGATAAATAAGGTCATAGTCTCATGCCAGCTCAAGTCAAATTTTACCTTCAAATGAGTTTTTGTTGAGAGTGGGACGAATGGAGAAAGAATTGACATATATACACTACCATGCGTAAAATAGACAGCTGGTGAAAAGCTGCAGGATAGCACAGAGAGCCCAGCCTGGTGCTCTATGGTGACCTAGAAGGGTGGGTTGGAGGGAGGGGAGGGAAGGTCACGAGGGAGGGGATATATGTATAATTATGGCCGATTCTCATTATTGTACGGCAGAAACCCACACAATGTTGTAAAGCAATTTCCCTCCAATTAAAAAATACCTGAAAATTATATAGATGATGAGGAAATGGCTGGAGAGAGAGGAATATGATGCCTTGTAAGTATAACCTTGATTCCAGCAGACTTAATGGAGCTTAAATGAAAGACAGAGCCCATTTCTCAGAAAGTTAATTCTGTGATCTCCCTCTTGAGGGAAGGGGCCATATGGGCACCCCCTCCAGGTAGAATTGTGTTCGGTCCTCGGCTATGTGAGGGGGTCACAGCCCCCCCAGAGAGTGTCTCCAGGAGGAGTGTGAAAGCAGCTGCCAGCCAGTAAGGATCCCACTTTGACAGCACAGAGATGTCAGCTCAGAGTTACACAGTTGCAGTCCTAGGTAGGAGCTTTTCAGACTTAGCATTCACTTTCCTCTCAGATAGGGAATGCGTCACTCTGCCGGAGTACGACTTTTTACAGATGACGAAATAAAGCTGTATATATGTCTCATTATTTAAAAAATAAATATAATATATTAAAAAGTTTAATTTTTCAGATCTTTTTGGATTTTAGAATTATGTCTTACGTGGAAACTCTAGAGACAGTTGACAAATATCCTTTGTCCTTTCCCTGTTCTTTCCTACCTCCAGCCTCCTGGAGTACGATGCCTCTTTAGACCGTGAGGACTGTGGTTAAAAAGACAATCTCTACTGCCTTTACTTACTACTTTCCTCAAAGAGATATTATCTTTTTTAAAAATCTCATTTTTTTTTTGTATACTGACTTTTACAATTTTTCTTTTAATTAAATAAAAGATTCTTTAAATTCTATGGTGTTTTACAACTTTCAAATGTTTCACACACATGATTTTATATAATTCCATAATAACACTTTTTTTTCTCCTTCTCCTTTCTTCTCTCCAGTGGTAACTACTAGTTTGCTCTCTGTATCTGTGAGGTTGCTTCTTTCTCTTTCTTTCTTTTTTGTTTTATTCACCAATTGTATTTTTTAGATTCCACATATAAGTGACATCATACAGTATTTGTTTTTCTCTGTCTGATTGACTTCACTTAGCACTGTTGTTGATCAGTTGCCAAGTCTTGTCCAACTCTCTGTGACCCCATGAACTGTAGCATGCCAGGCTGCCCTGTTCTTCACTATCTCCCTGAGTTTGCTCAGACTTAAGTCCATTGATGCCATTCAACCATCTTATCCACTGTTGCCCCCTTCTCTTCTTTTTTTTTTTTTTTTTGCCCCCTTCTCTTCTTGCCCTCAATTTTCCCCAATATCAGGGTCTTTTCCAGTGAAATCTGCTCTTTGCATCAGGTGGCCAAAGTATTGGAGTTTCAGCTTCAGCACTGCTGATTTTTAAAAAATAAAATATTTACTTACTTGGCTGTGTTGGGTCTTAGTTGCAGCATGCCAAATCTACACACATTTCGGTGTGCAGGCTCCAGAGCACACAGGCTTTTCTCTAGCTGCTTCTCACTCAGGTTTAGTTGCCCTTCTGCAGTCAGGATCTTAGTTCCCTGACCAGGGATCAAACCTGAGCCCCTGCATTGAAAGGCAGATTCTCAACCACTGGACCACCAGGGAAGCCCCAGAAGCCTACTGCTCTTGATGACCACTTTAATTCTTCTAACTACAACATCGTCATGATGGAAAACATTGGTCAGAATGGCTTATAGGTCTCATCACTTCATAGCCATCCTCCCAGCCCAATTCTTAAATTCACTTTTGGGAATTTAAATTTTGGAAAACCAGTTAAGCTGTCATCTTGGCCATACATGTTGGGACACTTCTGTCTCATTGAGGTGTCACACTCAGTGGTTGGTGGGTTTTTACTATTAATGCCTAAGTACCACAAGTCATGATTTAATAACAAAGCAGTCCTAGCTCAAATCTGAGACAACTTAGAAGTTATAATTTTAGCATACTCACAAATAACTGTCATTACATTCTTATAATTTCTGGCACAATTACCCTAGAAACTCTGGGGGGGAAATGTAACTGGTTAGCAAAAGGGAAGGGCAGGGCTAATGGAATTGGTTTTGACTCTGGAGAAGTGTGTATGGGAATGAACCCTTCTCAGTCCCATAGCTTTCCAACTACTCATTAGCATAGTTGGAGCTCATTGTGGCAAATATAGTAAAACATTAACAATTGTAATCAATGAGATGAACATATTGATATACATTATACTATTCTCCCTACTTTTGTGTATTTGACAATTTCATAATAAAAATCTGAAAACAAGGGGAAAATCCATCCAAATAATATCTTTAAAAATTACTCCCAAATGGCATTATTTAAGTGAAGTGGTCCAGGCATTTAGCCCTGTGCTGTCCAATGCAGTATCCAGCAGGCACATGTGAAAATTGCTCGGTCCTGTCTGACTCTTTGCGACCCTACAGTCCACGGAATTCTCCAGGCCAGAATACTAGAGTGGGTAGCCTTCCTTTTCCAGGGGATCTTCCCAACCCAGGAACGAAACCCAGGTCTCCCGTATTGCAGGCAGATTCTTTACCAGCTGAGCCACAAGGGAAGTCCAGCAGGCACATATGATTCTTTAAATTTAAATGTAAGTCAATTTGAAATAAATAAAAAATACAGTTTCTCAGTTGAACTAGCCACATTTCAAGTACTCACTAGTCACTGGCTGTATATTCTTAAAACCCTGTTTCAATTGTGGTAAAATATGCATTAAAAATTTTACAGTTTTTAAGTGTATAGTTCATTGTCATTAAGTACATCCATGTTGCTATGCAATTATCACCAACGTCCAGCTCCAGAGTGTTTACAATACGTATATATATATATAAAGATACATATTTTTAACCATTTTTTATTGTGGTAAAACATATATACAAATATATTAAGAGCCTGTTCAATTTAGTGCTATTATCTGTTTCCAAATTTCTCTGAAAATATTAGCTTGCTACTTGCTTACCATTACGTTGATTGCAAAGAGATGAGGTAGCAAAAACATAAGGCATGAGAAATTTAAAGGAGAAAATTGTAAACTGTTAAACATTATCCATTACCCGTTTTGTTTTTCTGGAAATGGAGAAGTAGGTCTATTCAACTGTAGCCACAAAACAAATCTCACTCTGTTCCTGAAATCCCCATGCTCTGGCCCTCTTGAGCATAATTTGAGATACATGGTTCTGTTGAGCATTAGAGAAGGCAATGGCACCCCACTCCAGCACTCTTGCCTGGGAAATCCCATGGACAGAGGAGCCTGGTGGGCTGCAGTCCATGGGGTCGCTAAGAGTCGGACAGGACTGAGTGACTTCACTTTCACTTTTCACTTTCATACATTGGAGAAGGAAATGGCAACCCACTCCACTGTTCTTGCCTGGAGAATCTCAGGGACGGGGGAGCTTGATGGGCTGCCGTCCATGGGGTCGCAGAGTCAGACACGACTAAAGTGACTTAGCAGCAGCAGCACTGAGCACAGCCATGATTCTGCCAAGGAGCATCTGTAGAGGGCCCACTCTGAGCTAGGCGTGCACGGGGACATAAGAATGAGGAAGATAGGCAAGTTTCTTGTTTTTCACGGCACTTCCTTTCTAGTGTAGGGAGACAGACAATAAGCCAACCAATAAACCAAAAAGAATCAGATGGTGTTAAATGCTGTAAAGAATGCGAAACAGGATGGTGTAATAGATATCACCATGAATTTATATCTTATGTGTTAGAAACCTCCACTGACCCTAAGTTACATGCCATCTTCAGAAGCAAATTTCAAATTAGATGTAAATTGTCTAAAAACAATGAAAAGTGAAATTCACCAAAAAGAATTTTGAGTTTCATTACCTTGCTGTTCCTGCCTCCTGATTTTCGTTTCTTGGTTGGTTCTACTCACTTACTTACTTAATAAGCTTGGCTAAGTGTGGATTGTATAAATTTAGTAATTGTTCAGGCAACTCACACCTTATTCTTTTGTTTTAAAAAGAAGACACCTGTAATTTTTGCAAATGAGATTCATACAGATTGATGCTTTGCTGCAAATGGAATGAATTTGCTGCAAATTTAAATGAATAAAGAAAAAGTCTGAAAATATTTAGAGAAGAAAATCTCAGATATGTTGGATAGCTTTGCATAGTGCCTGTAATCATCTCCTCAAGTCCAGTCAAGGTGCAATTAACATTTCCACCAACATTTCCTCTCTTGCATAGAGACAGTGATGTTTCTCAAGTTTCACCTATAATCCAGGGGGCAAACACTGACTTGCAGAGCCAGCAGTGCTATGAACAAGAGGAAGTTAATATGATTTACCATAACTTTCCTTCTCTCAACAAGAAATAAAGCCAAGCGTTTCCTATGTTCCCATAAAGCTCATCATCTTAGAACTTCTGTACACCTAAATCTATTTCTTTAAGGGGAAAACCCACATGTATGAGAAGAAATATTTGGTTTTCATTGAGTACAAGTTTAAATTTGTGAAGTGAGCAGCATTATAACTGTCCACATAAACAGAAATGAACCAGTTTGTATCAAAGATAGAAGTGCAAATTGCTCAAAGTTCTCTTCTTGACAGCAAAGCCTTAATCATTTTCAAGCTTCTGATTATCCTCAGTCATTGTTTCCTCTTTAACACCTGTTTACAGCCTTGAAAATAGCCTGGGGCAAATAGCAATTTATACAAGGCCAGCTTGGGAATGCGGTTTTCAGTTACTCTCCTTTTCGGGTGACTCTAATGGAGCTGATGATTTTGAGTGGATTTTAAATGGCAGGGCTGGTAGAGTGAAGGGCGATATTTATTTGTAAGTTTTCTTAATTAGTTGGCATGATATTTCAATTTGTACATACCTTTTAGATTTTAGAGAACTGAATTCCCAAACTCAACTTCTTAGCATTAGAAAATTGACCATAATACAAACATCCTACAGAAGCTCATAAAAATTTGTCAGCATTAATGATAATCACACTAATAACAAAACCTCACATCGACTGTGTACTTATTAGGTGCCTAGAACTGTGTTGAGAGCTTGCTGTTGCTGTTTAGTCACTAAGTTGAGTTCGACTCTTGTGAGCCTGCCAGGGTCTTTTGCCCACGAGATTTCTCAGGCAAGAATACTGAAGTGGGTTGCCATTTCCTTCTCCAGGGGATCTTCCTGACCCGGGGCTTGAACCCACGTCTCCTGCCCTGGCAAATGCTGTGCTAAGAGCTAACCCTATATTATCTCACAACATTCCCATTACAACCTCCATGTTAGTAAGGAGAAGGCCTTTCCTGAAGACCATCCAGTCTGGAACCGTCATTATATATACACATGACTGTTACCATCAAATATCCATTTATCCAATGACCATCATGTTTGGAGCACTAAATTCAGATGCTTACATGATGAAAGAGATGAAAGAGACATGGAAGGAACCCATGGAAGGGTGGTAGTGTAGAATGGTGGGACAAGACCAACACTGGTAATCAGGCACATCTGCCTTCTAGTCTTGGGTCTTAGACATTATTTCTTTGGCCTTTGACAACCTATCTAGCTTCTCTTAGCTTGAGTTTANCGGGGGAGCTTGATGGGCTGCCGTCCATGGGGTCGCAGAGTCAGACACGACTAAAGTGACTTAGCAGCAGCAGCACTGAGCACAGCCATGATTCTGCCAAGGAGCATCTGTAGAGGGCCCACTCTGAGCTAGGCGTGCACGGGGACATAAGAATGAGGAAGATAGGCAAGTTTCTTGTTTTTCACGGCACTTCCTTTCTAGTGTAGGGAGACAGACAATAAGCCAACCAATAAACCAAAAAGAATCAGATGGTGTTAAATGCTGTAAAGAATGCGAAACAGGATGGTGTAATAGATATCACCATGAATTTATATCTTATGTGTTAGAAACCTCCACTGACCCTAAGTTACATGCCATCTTCAGAAGCAAATTTCAAATTAGATGTAAATTGTCTAAAAACAATGAAAAGTGAAATTCACCAAAAAGAATTTTGAGTTTCATTACCTTGCTGTTCCTGCCTCCTGATTTTCGTTTCTTGGTTGGTTCTACTCACTTACTTACTTAATAAGCTTGGCTAAGTGTGGATTGTATAAATTTAGTAATTGTTCAGGCAACTCACACCTTATTCTTTTGTTTTAAAAAGAAGACACCTGTAATTTTTGCAAATGAGATTCATACAGATTGATGCTTTGCTGCAAATGGAATGAATTTGCTGCAAATTTAAATGAATAAAGAAAAAGTCTGAAAATATTTAGAGAAGAAAATCTCAGATATGTTGGATAGCTTTGCATAGTGCCTGTAATCATCTCCTCAAGTCCAGTCAAGGTGCAATTAACATTTCCACCAACATTTCCTCTCTTGCATAGAGACAGTGATGTTTCTCAAGTTTCACCTATAATCCAGGGGGCAAACACTGACTTGCAGAGCCAGCAGTGCTATGAACAAGAGGAAGTTAATATGATTTACCATAACTTTCCTTCTCTCAACAAGAAATAAAGCCAAGCGTTTCCTATGTTCCCATAAAGCTCATCATCTTAGAACTTCTGTACACCTAAATCTATTTCTTTAAGGGGAAAACCCACATGTATGAGAAGAAATATTTGGTTTTCATTGAGTACAAGTTTAAATTTGTGAAGTGAGCAGCATTATAACTGTCCACATAAACAGAAATGAACCAGTTTGTATCAAAGATAGAAGTGCAAATTGCTCAAAGTTCTCTTCTTGACAGCAAAGCCTTAATCATTTTCAAGCTTCTGATTATCCTCAGTCATTGTTTCCTCTTTAACACCTGTTTACAGCCTTGAAAATAGCCTGGGGCAAATAGCAATTTATACAAGGCCAGCTTGGGAATGCGGTTTTCAGTTACTCTCCTTTTCGGGTGACTCTAATGGAGCTGATGATTTTGAGTGGATTTTAAATGGCAGGGCTGGTAGAGTGAAGGGCGATATTTATTTGTAAGTTTTCTTAATTAGTTGGCATGATATTTCAATTTGTACATACCTTTTAGATTTTAGAGAACTGAATTCCCAAACTCAACTTCTTAGCATTAGAAAATTGACCATAATACAAACATCCTACAGAAGCTCATAAAAATTTGTCAGCATTAATGATAATCACACTAATAACAAAACCTCACATCGACTGTGTACTTATTAGGTGCCTAGAACTGTGTTGAGAGCTTGCTGTTGCTGTTTAGTCACTAAGTTGAGTTCGACTCTTGTGAGCCTGCCAGGGTCTTTTGCCCACGAGATTTCTCAGGCAAGAATACTGAAGTGGGTTGCCATTTCCTTCTCCAGGGGATCTTCCTGACCCGGGGCTTGAACCCACGTCTCCTGCCCTGGCAAATGCTGTGCTAAGAGCTAACCCTATATTATCTCACAACATTCCCATTACAACCTCCATGTTAGTAAGGAGAAGGCCTTTCCTGAAGACCATCCAGTCTGGAACCGTCATTATATATACACATGACTGTTACCATCAAATATCCATTTATCCAATGACCATCATGTTTGGAGCACTAAATTCAGATGCTTACATGATGAAAGAGATGAAAGAGACATGGAAGGAACCCATGGAAGGGTGGTAGTGTAGAATGGTGGGACAAGACCAACACTGGTAATCAGGCACATCTGCCTTCTAGTCTTGGGTCTTAGACATTATTTCTTTGGCCTTTGACAACCTATCTAGCTTCTCTTAGCTTGAGTTTATTGAATATAAGTTGAGAGCTTCCACTTGTGTGTGTGTGTGTGTGTGTGTATGTGTGTGTGTGTGTGTGTGTTAGTCGCTCAGTCATGTCTGACTCTTTGCCATCCCATGGACTGCAGCCCTCCAGGCTCCTCTGTCCATGGGATTTTTCAGGCAAGAATATTGGAGTGGGTTGCCATTTCCTTCTCCAGGGAATCTTCCTGACCCAGGAATTGAACCGGGTATCCAGCATTGTGGGCAGATTCTTTAATCCCTGAGTCACCAGGGAAGCCGAGATGACCCTTTAAGTTTCATATAGCTATAAAATACGATGTCATGTCTTCCAACAGCTTTCAATCCTCTAGGATGATGAGACAGACTCAATACTTAGAAATGTTTTTAAACCCTATACTGTAATTGATTTGGTGTGTTTTTTCTCCACTAAATCTTGAAACTGGGAGCTGTGGGTGTGTTCTTTGTATCCTCTCTGCAGCTTGACACTAGGTATGTATGTTAGGAGCCTCTTAAATATTTCTTACATAAGTGAATGAATAACATGATGGGTGAGTATATGAATTGTTTTGTTCAGTGGCTAAGTGATGTCCAACTCTTTGCAATTCCATGGACTGTAGCATGCCAGGCTCCTCTGTCTCCTGGAAATTGCTCAAGTTGATGTTCATTGAGTTGGTGATGTTATGTAACCGTCTCATTCTCTGCCACTCTCTTCTCCTCTTGCTTTCAATCTTTCCCAGCATCAGGGTCTTTTCCAATGAGTTGGTTCTTTGCATCAGGTGTCTAAAGTACTGGAGCTTCAGTTTCAGCATCAGTCTTTCTGAACCTTGAACAATGAGCAAATATTCAGGGTTCATTTCCTTAAAGATAAACTGGTTTGGTTTCCTTGCTGTCCAAGGGGCTCTCAAGAGTCTTCTCCAACACCACAGTTTGAAAGCATCAATTCTTCAGCACTCAGCTTTCTTTATGGTCCAACTCTCACACCCATACATGACCACTGGAAAACCATAGCTTTGACTATACAGACCTTTGTCGGAACAGTGATCTCTCTGCTTTATAATATGCTGTCTAGGTTGGTCATAGCTTTCCTTCCAGGGAGAAAGCATTTTTTAATTTCATGGCTGCAGTCACCATCTGCAGTGATTTGGGGAACCAAGAAAATAAAGTCTGTCACTGCCTCCATTTTTTGCCCCTTCTATTTGCCATGAAGTCATGGGACTGGATGCCATGATCTTCACTTTTTGAATGCTGAGTTTCAAGCCAGATTTTTCACTCTCCTCTTCACCTTCATCAACAGGCTCTTCAGTTTCTTTTCACTTTGTGTCATCAGGGTGGTGTTCTCTGCATATCTGAGGTGGTTGATATTTTGCACATCAATTTAACTTCCCAAGCACCAATATATAAATGATGATACCCAGCATCTTCTAATGCTCATGTTCACCTTCACATCATTTATCCCCAAGAGCAGATCCAGATTTTGTGGATTATTAAATAAAGCACTCCTACTTAGCGCTTTCGTAAGTGCTCCTCCAGCCCACATCAGTCATTCTCTGTCACAGCTCTCTGATTATTTTTCTGAATTGTGGGAAAATGCACATACTATGCATCCCTTGATGATTCATAAGTGTACGGTTTGGTGGCACTGAATATTAATGCATTCACAATGTTGTGCAGCCATCAGCGCCATCTGTATCCGAAACTTTTTTAGCAACATGAAGTTTGTACCCATTAAACAATAATTCCCTCAGCTCCTCTCTCTTCCCAGTTCTGGGTAATCTCTATCTTACCTTCTGTCTCTATGAATTCATCTATTTTGAGTACCTCAAATAAGTGGAAACACACAATATTTTCCCCTCTGTGTCTAGTTTATTTCACTAAGCATGATGTTTTTTAGGTCTGTTCATGTTATAGCATAGATCAAATTGCCATTCCTTTTTTATGGCCAAATAATATTCCACCACAGGCATATACCGTATTTTGTTTATCCGTGCATCTGATTTGAGTTGTTTCCATCTTTCAGATACTGGAATGTTGCTGTGAATGTTGGTGTACAATTATTAATTTAAGTCTTTTGGGTATAAACTTAGGTGTGGAATTTCTGGATCATATTCTAGTTTTATGTTTAACTCTTTGCTAAGTCACTGCAGTTGTGTCCGACTCTGTGTGACCCCATAGATGGCAGCCCACCAGGCTCCCCTGTCTCTGGGCTTCTCCAGACAAGAGTACTGGAGTGGGGTGCCATTTCCTTCTCTAATGCATGAAAGTGAAAAGTGAAAGTGAAGTCGCTCAGTCATATCCGACTCTTAGCGACCCCATGGACTGCAGCCAACCAGGCTCCTCCATCCATAGGATTTTCCAGGCAAGAGTACTGGAGTGGGAACTGTTTCCTATAGCAGTTGTACCACTTTATATGTATGAGGGTTCTAATTTCTCCACATACTTGCCAACACTTGTTATTTTCTTTTTTTTTAATTATAACCATCCAGGGAATTCCCTTGCTATCCAGTGGTTAGATCCACTGCTGAGAGCATGGGCTCAATCCCTGGTTGGGGAACTAAGATCTCACAAGCCACATGGCATGACTAAAAAAAAAAAAAGAAAAGAAATCTTGCTTTAAAAAATGTTATACCCATTCCAGTTGGTGTGAAATAGTAGCTCATTGTGATATACCTGATTTTTTAATAGTTTTAACGTTATGTAAATAAACTTGTGTATTTCTTTTTCACTCGGTTGCTAGTCTAGAAATCCATGAAGCCACGGCCATTTCTAGTATGTTCGCCTCTGTATTTTCCAGCATCCAAAACTGTTCCTGTCTCATGTTGGCATCTGTTGAATAAGTGAATGCACAAATGTTTTCCTTGAAGCACTATATGACTATCACTGTTAATCCATTTGTCTGAAGATCAGAGCTTAAACAACAGCACGTGGACTAGATAATGAGTCTACAGTTATTTGTATCAGGCATCAGAAAAATCCTTGAACCAATGGATACCATTACCACAGGACTTCTAAAAGTGAAGACCAAAAACAATTTAAATGAAAAGATGTGTCGTAAAAGAAATACATCAACTTCAGTAATTAGAATTGGAATTCAAAGTGAATCATAAAAAATTTTCGCAAACCCTGCATGGAAAACTGTACACTGCTCCGTTTTCAAGCCGCCCAACACTAAGGTTGCTTTGTATCAAAAGTAAATGGAGTGAAAATATTGCACTGGGGGATGGGGAGGAACTCTGTCAGAGAAATCCAAGTCCTAAATTGCTAACTTACTGACTCAAGTTGGGTTGATAAGAAAGTCATGGCACTGCCCAACTCTCCGTTTAAAACTAGGGAAAACAAAATTTCATCTCTTAAACTGAACCTTGAAAATTACTGAGTCATTCAGAACAATATGTGATCTTAACTCAGCACCTGGCTTCTGTGCGTTTTATAAACACACAATTTCACAACTGAAAGCTTTCAGCGATTCCATTCCATCTGCTGTGAGCCGGTCCCTGATCCTGGAAATGCCTGAGGAGCTCCAGCCATCAGGAAGTGTGGGCGACATAGCCCCCGTGGTGAATTGCAAAGCACACAGTCACGCAGTTTATCATAGCTGCCCTCCTGGGCACAGCCCAGTTTCGTATGATCTGTCTGAGAATGTTGCAAACATAAATCAAATCATGTCAATTATGTAGTCCACAGTGGTTCCTGATCACACTCTGATTTACTAAGCCAGCTTGCATAATATACGTATTTTGAAATTACGAAGCTTGTGTCTCTGAAGGCCACACAGGGCACTTCAGTAAATAGTCAAAATAATTTTTGTAAAGGAAATGGAGGAAGGAATTGGATGGGCTCCTGAATATAAAAAGAGGACAGAAGACACATCTGAGGGCAGCTGTCCTAGGGAGAGCAGATTTGCCCTGAAGCTACTGAAGGTGGAGCTTTAGAACACTCAACCTGCACCGTGCCTTCCAAGGGGGCAATTTTTTTGTCATTGCACATTCTTTTTCCTAAAGAGGCTCCCAAATTGTGTATGCTTCAGGTGCTCTAAAACCTGAATCCACCCAGCCTCTGTTTTCTCTAGCTTTTCTCTGAAATTTTTGAAGATGCTTTTATTAGCTATTTTCTACAGAAAAACCTTGACAGACACCAGGGAGGATTTGGGCATCCCTGCAGGGCCTAGCACAGAGGCTTCCATACTGCAGGGCTCAGTATGCATTTGATATAGCAAATAAAATAGATAGAACAAAACACATTGTGTGTGTGTGTTTCTAATACTCATCTTGAACATTTAGTTCTAGATGTTCACTTGTTCCCCTTGCTCAGTGGTGTCTGACTCTTTGTGACCCCACGAACTGCAGCATATCAGGCTTCCCTGTCCTTCAGTATTACCTTGAGCTTGCTCAAACTCATGTCCATTGAGTCAGTGATGCCACCCAACCATCTCATTCTCTGTCGCCCCCTTCTCTTCCTGCCTTCAATCTCTCCTAACATCAGAGTCTTTTCCAAGATGTTCAGATTTTACCAAAAAATGAAAAAAAAAAAAAAAAAAAGGCATTGTACCCTCAAAGGCTTATGTAGGAGTAACTGACAGTTTGTCTATGAGGACCAATAAGGGACTGAGGGAGAACCTTGTGCTTTTGTTGGATGACTGTGAACAATGGTTAATAAAATAATTTCCTATTTTTTTCTTACAAACTTATTTATTTTTAATTGGAGGATAATTGCTTCACAGTATTGTATTGGTTTCTGCCATACATCAACATGAACCAGCCAACCTCCCTCTTGAACCTCCCTTCACCTCCCACCCCATCCCACTCCTCTAGGTTGTCACAGAGCATAGGACTTAAGTTCCCTGTGTCACATAGCAAATTCCCACTGGCTCTCTATTTTACATATGGTAATGTATATGCTTCAATTTTGAGTAACAGTCATTTCTTTTTATTTTTTTATTGAAGGATAATTGCTTTACAGAATTTTGTTGTTTTCTGTCAAACCTCAACATGAATNGGACACAATAAAGGACAGAAACGGTATGGACTTAACAGAAGCAGAAGATATTTAGAAGAGGTATTACAGATATATTAAGAAGATATTACAGAAGAACTGTAAAAAAAAGATCTTAATAATCCAAATAACCATGATGGTGTGATAATTCACCTAGAGCCAGACATCCTGGAGTACGAAGTCAAGTGGGCCTTAGGAAGCGTCACTATGAACAAAACTACTGGAGGGGATGGAATTCCAGTTGAACTATTTTAAATTGAATAGATGATGCTGTGAAAGTGCTTCACTCAATATGCCAGCAAATTTGGAAAATTTGGCAGTGGTCACAGGACTGGAAAAGGACAGTTTTCATTCCAATCCCAAAGAAAGGCAATGCCAAAGAAAGTTCAAGCTACCACACAATTGCACTCATCTCACACACTGGCAAAGTAACGCTCAAAATTCTCCAAGCTAGGCTTCAGTGGTATGTGAATCGAACTTCTGGATGTTCAAGCTGAAAGCTAGAGAAGGCAGAGAAACCAGAGATCAAATTGTCAGTACCTCTTGGATCATAGAAAAAGCAAAAGAATAACAGAAAAACATCTACTTCTGCTTTATTAATGACGTCAAAGCCTTTGTGTAGATCAAAACAAACTGGAAATTTCTTCAAGAGATGGGAATACCAGACCACCTGACCTGCCTCCTGAGAAATCTGTATGCAGGTCAAGAAGCAACAGTTAGAACTGGACATGGAAAAACAGAATGGTTCCAAATTGGGAAAGGAATACGTCAAGGCTGTATATTGTCACCGTGCTTATTTAACTTATATGCAGAGTACATCATTCAAAATTCCAGGCTGGATGAAGCACAAACTGGAATCAAGATTGCTTGGAGAAATATAAATAAGCTCAGATATGCAGATAATACCACCCTTATGGCAGAAAGCAAAGAAAAACTAAAGGGCCTCTTGATGGAAGTGAAAAAGGAGAGTGAAAAAGTTGACTCTAAACTCAACATTCAAAAACTAATATCATGACATCTGGTCCCATCATTTCATGGCAAATAGATGGGGAAACAATGGAGACAGTGATATTCTTTATTTTCTTGGGCTCCAAAATCACTGCAGATGGTGACTGCAACCATGAAATTAAAAGACTATTGCTCCTTGGCAGATAAGCTATGACCAACCTAGAGAGCATATTAAAGAGCAGAGACATCATTTTGGCTGACAAAGGTCCGTCTAGTCAAAGCTATAGTTTTTTCCAGTAGTTATGTATGGATGTGAGAGTTGGACTGTGAAGAAAGTTGAGTGCCAAAGAATTGATGCTTTTGAACCGTGGTGTTGGAGAAGACTCTGGGAGTGTCTTGGACTGCAAGGATATCCAACCAGTCCATCCTAAAGGAAATCAGTCCTGAATATTCGTTGGAAGGACTAATGCTGAAGCTCCAATACTTTGGCCACCTGACACAAAGAACTGACTCATTAGAAAAGACCCTGATGCTGGGAAAGATTGACGGTGGGAGGAGAAGGGGACAACAGAGGATGAGATGGTTGGATGGCATCACTGACTCACTGGACATGAGTTTGAGCAAGCTCTGAGAGTTGGTGATGGACAGGGAAGCCTGGTCTGCTGCAGTCCATGGGGTCGCAAAGATTCAGACACAATTGAGTGACTGAACTGAAGTTAACTGAATTGGTCACTCAGTTATGTCTGACTCTTAGCAACACCATGGGGTGTAACCCGCTGGGCTCCTCTGCCCATGGAATTCTCCAGGCAAGGATACTGAAATGGATTGCCATTCATTTCTCCAGGGGATCTTCTCAACCTAGTAATCGAACCCATGTCTCCACATTGCAGGCAGATTCTTTATTGTGTGAGCCACCAGGGAAGTCCATTTAGCATAGGACTGACCTCAATAAATATTTATTGAACAAATGAATAAATAAATTAGCAAAACAGGTTCTTTAATAGGAGAACTCAAGAAGAAAGAATTATCCTGGAGCCTGAGGAATGGTTTGATCGAGTGGTTCTCTGCCTTTATTTATTACCCTCCCTCCTGAGATATGTTGCAAAGTGTAAATACTACCTCCAAAGCAAACGACTGTCCAGCAGTGGACCAGTGATGTCAAGGAATTCTGGATGACGGTAGGACATCAGATATCTGATGGTCTGAGAGAGCTGGTGAAGATGGTGGAGATGGAGTCATGGGGAGACTCAAACCTCCCCAACTCACTTTTCTTTGCTCGTTGGTAAAGGGCACCCCACTCCTCCTGATACTCCATGGATGGCCATTCCCCAACCTCTTACTGTTTAGGCAAAGGCGGTGGGCTGAGGTAGTTCCTGGTGCTATAGTCCTAGAATAGATTCCCTATCTTAGAGTGTGTCCTACTCTTCATAGACTCAACCATAGGTGCCCCTTGTCAAAGGAGCTTTGAGAAAAGGGGATTGTTTGTCTGGGTTGGGGGGTGGGGAGGGTGGACCCTTTTTCATTTGGAAAGTCATTTCAAGATGAGGAAGGTTTTTTTTTCTTTTCAATTTTTAAGGTTATTTAAATTGTGTAGTCAGTTCTACCCTGTTCATCATTCTTCACAAAGTTAGATTCCTTTTCTTAGCTTAGCAGTAAGCCTCCAAACTTCACACACACAATTTTCACTCTAAATGGGGAAAAACAGGCCATATTCAACTCTGAAAATGAAAATTTATCACAAAACCTTTCTAAGAACTCTATTATTAAAGTTACCATCATTCAGTTGGATATTATCAAGGCAAAAAAAAATTAAGGTAGAGATTGTGAACACTGCTGCTCTCTTTTCCTCCCTTGTGTGTAAATGAATGTTTTCAGCTTTCCCCATCCATCTTCATTAACATTGTGAGCAATTTGTATTGGCCCGCATGGCAGCATCTTTACATTGTGCAAATGTATGTGATGTTCTGGAAATGGGCAATTTAATATGAAAAGCACACCATGTCTCAGATTTTTTTAATTTTCTAAGTAGTAATTTCTGCTAGGAATTATTCCATGATTTGTGCATAATTTCGTGCAGATGGTTATTTAAATATAAATAGAGGAATGTGTCACTTAATGCCGTGCTTGCCTCTACTTGGGTTGGCATTCCCACATTTTAAAACATTGCCATAAGTAAACAATAAAAACATCCTTAAGCCACACACTAGTCAGAAGATAATTGTGCCTGTTTGTTAATTGTCATTCGAGTGCCCTCCAATTAACTTTCTTAATATTTTCCAGTTTCTTTAAAAAGAAACTTAAATGAGTCTTTTTGTGAAATGTGTTTACTGTGTAATGAAAAACCTCTTTGTTTACCTAATTAAGACTACATTCTCCCCATAGTGAAAACAGAACTCCTTCTTTGGTGACCAAACCACTTTCCTCCTCTGCAAACACTAACTTTTGTCACTAAACTAATGTGGCAATGGTTGGGACAGGAAGTCACAGACACAGGCCTGATCTAACCATTTTATAATTCAGGTGTATCTTTTGCAAAAATTGCCACACAGTTGTTTGCCTTGACAAGCTTTGTAATAATTAAAACAGACAACATGGGGAACAAATGTGTACAGCAATTAACCTTCTTTATTTGAACAAGATCTAATTTAGTGGCAGCAGATTTAGAGTTAAAGGTTCTGTGAATGCCAGTCCAGAACACTGCTTAAATAAATATCCTGCAACACTCATTAACCCCAAAATATGACCTTGAGATATGGCAATGAGAACTTATAAAAGGGAAAAAGAAGATGTCTGACTCATCTCCAAAGCTCTGCCTTCTGCTTTGTCATGCAGTATACCATTTCTTCACCCATTCCAATGGGAGGGTTATGAAGATTTTTCCAGACCAGATTTACTCCTGTAAGTGTGAACCTCACTGAGAACAAAGGTGGTATTTTCCCATCCCTAAAAGATATATTTCAACAAGAAAAAAAAAAAAAGATAAAGGGGTTAAGGCCTGGATGTGTATGTGTGTGAAGATGAACTGGACTTCCTAATGCCCGTTTTTATGTCCCACTAACCTTCAGCTCTGCATTTCTGGTCCAGTTCTTTTCTCCCTGTTTCCTGATTTTTAATGGCAACAGGGGATCTCCACTTGGGGATTCAATTTCTAATTAAAAGCAAGTAGGTTGGGGCTTCTCTGGTGATTCAGTGGTTAAGACTCTGCCTTCCAATGCAGGGGATGCAGGTCTGATCCCTAGTCAGGGAAAGCGAAGATCCCACATGTGCAAAGCAATGAAGAGCCTGCATGCTGCCACAAAGACCTGAGGCAGTCAAATAAATAAGTAAAAATAAAACGTTTTTTTTTTAACATTTAAAATTTTATTTTCTGTCCTGGTCTTCCTTCCCGATTTCATCATTGCATTAAAATTGAATTTGAAGTCTTCTTTTCCCTCTATTGTTCATATCAACTGTCAGGCAGTTCAGTCCTGCAGTCACTTTCTTTTACATCTTTAGACATTCCAGTGATTTTTATGCCTACCAGCAGAAGCAGGCATCATCTTCATACATATCTTTCTGCCTATTTTGCTCTTTCCCTAAGAACTCTGACTTATTGACTCTGGACACTGGGAAGAGCTCTAGTTTGGGACTTGGGAGAACTGGGCATTCTTGTTCTTGTTTTGTCTCTGACAGTGTATAGTCATTTCACCTGTCTGGACCTCAGTTCCCTAATTTGTAAAATAAAAGGATTAGACTTCAGTGAGCTCTTAACTCCTCTCCAGAGTCTCACACCCTGTGCATCCACAGGTCTAGATGAAAACTCCTAAGCAGGAATTTAGAGTCTCATGAGAGGTGCTGTCTATTGCTAGTCTTGTTGACTCCGTCTATACCTTCCTCTGTTTCCCTGGGCAGATGTTTCTCACTGGAATAACCCTGTAAGCTGAGGGATAACTTGATATTTTCAATTCTATTGAATATGTGGAAGGCCAGTGTAGTGTGATTAAGACAAATTTGAGTCAGATTACTTGCTTTTGAATACAGCTTCACTGTTTATCAGCTATTTAACCAGGAGCATGTTATTTGACCTCCCTGAATCTCAGTTTCCTCACCCATAAAAAGGGTACAATAATAATAGCATTTCATAGAGTTACAAGGTCTATTGTAAGCTCTTAGAAAGTGCCCAGACCTTGGTTAGGACTTAGCAAATATTAGCCATTGAAATGAAATAGCTTCTTTTTCCAGATACTAGATCAATAAGTAAAATGTATAAGAATGTATTAGACACAAATGGCTTATAATATTATCTTCTTTTTTTAAACATTAGTAACACCTGGGAGGCCTGGCATGCTGCAGTCAATGGGGTTGCAAAGAGTCAGATATGACTAAGCAACCGAACAACAACAAATCACATCTGCCTTTAGAGCTATGTCTGATAAGGAACTATGTTTTCATCATATCATAGAAAATTTGCACTTGCTTATCTTTGTCATAACAATTTCTGCCTGTAAGAGTGGAGGGTCTCCTCTTGATAGCTGTATACATATACAGTCTCCAAAAAGCCAGTTGATTTAATTACATAAAGTATTTAACTTAAAAAAAAATTTTATTTATTTTTAATTGGAGGATAATTGCTTTACATATTGCATTGGTTTCGGCCATATATCAATATGAATCAGCCACAGGTACACATATATCCCCTCCGTCTTTAACCTCCCTCCTGCCTCCCACCCCATCCCACCTCTCTACGCTGTCACAGCACTGGATTTGAGCTCCCTGTATCATATAGCAAATTTCCATTGGCTATCTAATTTTACATACGGTAATATATATGTTTTAGTGCTACTCTCTCAACTCATCTGACCCTCTCCTTTCTGCCCTGTACCCACACATCTGTTCTCTATGTCTGCATCTCCATTGCCACCCTACAGATAGCTTCATCAGTACCATATTTCTAGATTCCATATATATACATTAATATACAATATGTCTTTCTCTTTCTGACTCGCTTCACTCCATAACAGGCTCTAGGTTCATTGAGTAAGTGATCCATTTAGAAAAATGAAAGATAATTTATATTGCGTCTAGCTTCAAAAGCAATTAAGATATTCTATTATATATATATGTATATTTATTTACATATATTACATATTTTATTATGACTTCCCTGGTGGCTCAGACGGTAAAGTGTCTGTCTACAATGTGGGAGACCCAGGTTCAATCCTTGGATCAGGAAGATCTCCTGGAGAAGGAAATGGCAATCCACCCCAGTACTACTGCCTGGAAAATCCCATGGACAGAGGAGCCTGGTAGGCTACAGTCCATGGGGTCACAAAGAGTCAGACACGACTGAGCGACTTCACTTTTCACTTTTCATATTTATTTAAATAAACAAATATTTTTAAAATGGGAAGTGTGGCATTATTGTAAGTTTAAAATGCTAAGGCTCTTTGGTCCTCTTTAGTAGGAGGCATGAGATTTGGTAGGCTAGAGCTGTATTCAACATACTTGGATTTTGGAGAATCTTATTTATGTCTTTGAAAGCCTTTAGTTAATGGTATTTAATGAATGTGTGGTGCTGACTTGATGACATGTTATATTAAATGGCTCCTGCCATGAAGGATGTTAAACTTTAGAAGGGACATTATTAGTATGTCACAGAAAGGTTAAGTAGATTCTTCTGAATAACATGTTAACACTATGTATACAATGTAAAACACTATGTGTTTGCTAGTGATATACTGATGAGCTAAAAATATTAAAGACTTTGTTAACATTAACAATTAATATATTTTGATTAATCACAAAGTACTTTTAAAAAAGGCTCAAATCTGATATTTAGAGATTTTGGTTCTCTGTTTTTGGTGTTCGCAAAACTTCAACTAGAAAGCTTGTTATCACTTTCCTTTCCCTTCCCTTCATTGCCTTTGTGAATTCTATGTCCAGTGCTGAGATTTAACTATGGGTCCACACTCCTTTCCCTGCTCACTGCTCAAGCTATTCCAGAATCCAGAGTAACCCAAATGCTGCTTTACTCAGAGTCCTTTACACCTCGATGCCTTTGCTCTCAAGTGTTTAAAAAAAAAAAAAATCTTGAATTCACTTTTAGGTTACCCAGTGGTGGATATTCTGTGTTTGCTTGACATCACATTTGAACTTTTGACATGTGAACATCCTTCTCTTATTATCTAGACAGCCATGAGTCATGTTTCTGGGGTTGGTCTTTTGAAAGGACATCTAAGTTTCCAATCTGTGAGGGTGTGAGTGTGTGTGCACATAAGAAGATCCAAGACTGTGTGCCCTAAGCTGGTAGAAGACGAGGAAATTTCTGTGAATAATTAAATAATCAATGATTTGATGACAATATATCACAAGTTTCATTAAACTATGTCTTTAGAAAATTACCAATAGTATTAGTGAATTAAGACTGTCTTAAATCAAAGGCAGCCAGGCATATAGCCAGTTTCTTGTAGGCACTGACATTTCTAACAAGTAAATGGCATAGAACAACATGGATACTATAAATTTAAAAAAATTATACTTACTGAAATAGCCAAGAATGGCTTTTTAAAAGTCTCATTAGGATAAGTGAAGAAAATAATTGAAGAATGATATCTCTAGTTAACATTTTTACAGCAGTTTTGTTTTATTCTTTCTTCTTTGTCGTGTTGTTAATTCCACACAAAATTTTCCATGGAAACATAACCCATGCAAACTAAAATGATTTTCTTTAAATGAAGACAACACAATTGAGTCCTTGATCCATGGTTTGTTTCTCGCCAAGAGAGAGACATTTGACCCAAAATTCCAAGCCAGAAGAAATATGAAAATAAAGAGCCAGGGCTAAGTTCTCTAATTCCAAGGAAAAGCTCAAAGGACACTTTCCTCCTTATCTTAAGAGTTGTACATCTTGAAATAACTGCTTTCTATGCACCTAAGTGCCATTACCTCTTAAAAGTTAAAAAAAAAATTTTTTTTAATTAAAAAAATTCTTACCACAAAGATGAGCTAAAGGTGTCCTCAGAAAATATGCAATAAAACTGAACCAGATTCAAGACTGGGAGGGTGTATTTTGTGGGTGTTTTGTTTGGAGAAGGGCTGAGGGACAGAGTGATACAGTCGCGGGAGAGTGAAAAACATGCAGTGTACACTATTCAAAACCAAGAATCCCGGAAGAACACAAATTGACATAAGGATACCTCATCTGTTAAACGAAAACACCAGCTATCTCAAGAAATTTAAACTGAGATACACACAGATGAGTTCTTTAAAGGAATATTATAATAATTCTGTAAAATGTACTTCTAGAAAGAAGGTTCTTACCTACCTTACTTCATAAGTGCTTCTCTAAAAAGCCTGCATATTTGGAAATATAAATAGATATCCACCCAGTGAAATATGACTTAATTGGACCAATCTGTTTTCCCCTGTATGCTCAGTGTAAACTGCTTAAATGCCCAACTCAGAGAGAAGATAAAAGGGAGCAATCCCAGACTTCCATTTTCTTACTCTCAGATAAACCTATTCAATGCCCACAAATTATAAGGGAAGTTTTAGACAGCTTTAAGCAAGCCCCACAGAATTATGGACTAATAGACCCAGAATGTACATTTTACTGCCTTCTATTTCCTAATGGCATTTTTAATTACAAAATACCTTCTGCAGAGTTAAAAAGTCATCATGTGAAAACCACACATTTCCTTTTTAGTTGCCCCCGCTTGGAAAAAGTTCTTCATTCATCTGATTTCATCAGTCTAAAATTTTGAACATATGTTCAACGACACCGTATTTCCCTCTTAGAAAACCTGAGACAATGGCAGGAATTCATAGTAAGTTTTCCCATTCAACCAGACATTTCTTGAGGGAATTGCAAAGGCTCTGCAAAGAAACAGTTAATATGTATATATCTCTCTGAAATTGGCAATTGTCTTTTGTTTCTTCTAATATTCTAGCCAAAGAGCGGAGCTTATTTTTTTCTGTCCATAGGCTACTCGTTCCCCCCCCCCCAAAAAAAGACTGTATTCGCTAATTATACATCCTGAAAAGAATTTGGTTCAGTGTAAGATGATCCTAGTGATATGCTAATCCCTTTTTCTGCTTGGTGCTGCCTGAAGCTTGTGTCTAACATTTTTTTCAACTGTATGACAATAAAAGTTCTGGCAACAAAAGAAATAAATGGGCAGCTAAAGAAGGTATAGCTCAAACACATGGCAGGCCGCTCTCCCCTCTCCTTCTGGCTGCTCTTTTGTAGACTGCAGTTTGCTATCCTTAAGTCAATAGCCGAAATCCAGCCACCTTAGCAACTTAGTATGACACCCAAGCCCTCTCTCTTCACGTTCATGAATAGTCAGCACCCAGCAGACAAAATAGAACTAATCTTTTTTGACAGAATTGTTCAATTTTAGAGGAAAAGCTTTTGAGTCTTCCACACATTTGCAGAATATGAGACAACAATAGCGGCAATCAAATTTTAAAAACAACAGTGGCCAAAGGGGCTGGAAAGAAGTCGCTTTGAGTTAAATAGCACATTCAGTCAGTCCCAGTGGTCATAAACTTGGGGGCAAACATTCATCTCAATACGTGAAAGAGAGAGATAAACACAGGGGATACCCCACAGCCCTGTTCTGGGCTTCAAGCAGCAATTCCTTCTGCTATGATACACATGCAATTTTTTTTTTTTCAATTTCCTTTGTACATTTCTTTTGCAAAGACTCATACAAATATTTCTTCCCTTTCTAAAATAATTTTGTTTGGGGTCGAGGGTGGGGGGAAACGGACAAGTCTTGGTTTAAAACGCTTTTTATCTACCAGCCTTTTGTAGTCATTTGAAGGCAGTTTTACCATTTAGAAATCCTGTAACGTATCAGTCACTCACAAATCTAACATGTGCTAAAAATGAATTTTCTCTCCAGTCCTGCCCCCCACCCCCATTTAATACAAGGCATCGCTATACCTTTGGAGACAATATGAGCAAGACGAAATATCTACCCAGTTCATGGCAAAAACAGAAGTTAGCAGCATGGTCCATGCAGCTGCAACATTGCATTTAAAATTCAGTTTCCTCATAGGAAGAGGGCTAATCCTGCCCCCGTAATTCCCTACAGCCAAAATGTGCCCCCTCCCCTAGTGACAGTGCAATGCAAAGACACTAGCACGCTTATCTTGCCTAACCAGATGGCCGACTTGGATCAATGCACACACGCCACGATCAATGGGAGAGATAAAGAATTAGGAAAACAGTGGTACATGCTCCCAGAAAGCTTGTACACTGCATAATTATTTTATGATTCTACACATGGCTACATGTGATACTGAAGTAGAGAAGGAAAGGATAATTAGAGTGCCAGGAAGAATTTTGTAGTAGACTACACTTTGTCTGTCAGCGCTTTGCACTCTAGCAAACTCACTGCCCTTATCTGAAAGTGAATTTAGAAAACATGAGCAAAAATGTCAGGGGAGGTATTTCCATTTTTCCCAGGTCCTGTCACTTCCCAAAGTTTAGTTCAAATCCCAAGGAGCCTTGCTGGGGTTTGGATATGCCTCTCGTCATTAGCCACCGCCTGGTTCCCCAGCCAAGGAAACCCACCAGATAATACTTGGGTGTGATGCAGACTGTAACCAGGGAGAATTCGGACTCCAAGTGATTCCGTCAAGTTCATTCAGTAAAATGGAGCAGGACGAGGCATTCCCTTAATTTCTGTTTCCTGATTGGCTAACCAAATCAGTGTTTTTGAGGAGGTTAGTTACAGATTTCAAACTAAGGGGGAAAAAATGGACCTACAGCCATTCAGGTCAAAAAGAAAGTGTATGAGGGTCTGAAGTTGGCACACTGCCGTGTTATTCTGAATTCAGATGAAGATCATAAGCCAGAACAATAAACTGCTACAATCCTCCACTGCAGCAGTATGTTAATCAGAAAAAAGAAAATGTTTCTTCAGCTCCTGGCAGCTCCTGGGTTTCTAATAAATGATTATATTATTATTGCAAATAACAATAATAAAAATCTTTTACCTTGTGCTATTCCAAAATTGTATTCTTTTATCTCCTTGTGTAGGATGCAATTAAAAGTAGTATTAGGTTCTCCTTTGGATTTAATACTCAGCTTGTATGCTAATTAAACATTCAATGAACTTTTTACACCATTTCTTATGTAAAGAGAGACGGGAACTGGAGTCTTGAATTAGACACAGCTCTCCACCATCAACCTCAAAACCCCCGTGGGGGAGCCAGTCATTTTTAGTAGTCCATTACATTCAAAATAGAGTGAATATTCACAATCCAAATAATTAAAAGTACTATAATTTAATTCCTAAGGAGAACTAAAATGTAGTCTGGATAAAAATTCAGAGGGGAAAAAAAAGAAGTGTTGACTATTGAGAAAGGCCATAGTCATCCCCTTTCTAAGTTATTTTTGTTAGGTTTGAAATGATACTGGAGATTTTTACATTCAGTTGTTCTGTCTGATGCTCTCTGTAGAGTTGTTTTGTTATCTTTGCCCCAAACACTTCTCTCCTTGATCTTAGTGCAAAATGGAAAGCTATATACATAAGTAACACTTAGCTTGGCTGCCCATAATTAGATTTAGAGAAAGATCCTAGATTTGGGAATATGATACATATTTTGTCACCAAGTTTTAGTTCAAAACCCTTAAAAGGCACAGCTATCATTTTACTGTTTTAGGCTTATTTCCATTTTCTCTGAGACTCAGAAAGAGGAGTGCAAACATCCCGTGCCCTTGCAGCAGTACAGCAGAGTCATTGAAGGTTCCTTTTGCTGCAAAGCAATAGATTCCAAGGTATCCTACTTTAGATCACGTAGCTGAGCTTGCAGGAAGTAAGGGGAACCTCCAGGTAGGGGCAAGGGGAGAAATCCATGAGCTGGAACTTGAGCATTTGAGTAGAAAGAGCATGTGAGGTTTCTCTGAGGGCAGGGCTGGCATGGGTTCAACTCTGGTCTGGAGACAAGGGCTCTGGCTGGACCTATATCCCAACATTAAGCTGGAAAACCTGGAACGAAGCTGGTGTGCTGTCAACTCAGTAGTACCCTGGCTCCCTATAAGAGCAAACCTGAATACTGTCTGTAGAAAAGCATCATCAGGTAAGACCCCCAAGCCCAGGTTTTCACAGGATTTAGATTAATGAAATACAAACTTTTAATTGAAGATCACCAATGACACAAGAAAATAATCCTCTGTAAGTGAGAGTCAGTGGAAACAATCAATACCTTTAGATCTTCAAGGACTAAATGATCAGAATTTACTAGATATAGAATACAAAATAAACAAGTATATAATGTTTTTAAAAATAAAGTTGGAATCACTAAAGTGAGTCAACAATAAAAGACTATCAAAAATTATAAGGCAGGTTTGTAAAAGAACCAAATAGTACTTTTATTTCTTTATTTTTCAAGTTTGAGGAATAATTTATAGAAAGTACATTGCATTCATTTAAAGTGTACAAATCAGTGAGTTTTGATAGTGTATGTGTGTGTGTGTATATTGGGCTTCCCTGGTGGCTTAGATGGTAAAGAATCTGCTTGCAATGTAGGAAACCCAGGTTCGATCCCTGGTTTAGGAAGATCCGCTGGAGAAGGGAATAGTTACCAACCGCAGTATTCTTGCCTGGAGAATTTCATGGACAGAGGAGCCTGGCAGGCTACAGTCCATGGCGTCACAAAGAGTCAGACACAACTGAGTGATTAGAGCACGTGTGTGTGCGCATGCACGCACACACACACACACACACACACACATATGTGAAGCCATCACTGCAAGCAAGATACAGACAACCACCATCAACCTCAAGTTATTCTTTGTGACCTTTTGGAAATGATCCCTTCTACACCTGACCCTGGGCAAATTATTGGAGACAACTACCAATGTGGTTTGTGTCACTGGAACACACTTTGCATTTTCTAGAATTTTATATAAATAGAATCATACCTTATAAGCATTTTTGGATCTGACTTTTTTGACTTAGCATAATAANTCAACCTCAAGTTATTCTTTGTGACCTTTTGGAAATGATCCCTTCTACACCTGACCCTGGGCAAATTATTGGAGACAACTACCAATGTGGTTTGTGTCACTGGAACACACTTTGCATTTTCTAGAATTTTATATAAATAGAATCATACCTTATAAGCATTTTTGGATCTGACTTTTTTGACTTAGCATAATAATTTTGAGGGCTTCCCTGATAGCTCAGTTGGTAAAGAATCCACCTGCAATGTAGGAGACTTGGGTTTGATCCCTGGGTTGGGAAGATCCCCTGGAGAAGGGAATGGCTAGTTTTAGAAAAGGCAGAGGAACCAGAGATCAAATTGCCAACATCTGCCAGTACTCTTGCCTGGAAAATCCCATGGATGGAGGAACCTGGTGGGCTGCAGTCCATGTGGTCGCGAAGAGTTGGACACGACTGAGCGACTTCACTTTCACTTTTCACTTTCANAGTTGGTGTGGAGTGGGAGTTCAAGATTGGGAACTCATGTACACCTGAGATGAAAAAAAATAATAATAAAAATAAAATAAAAATAAAACAAAACAAAACAAAAAAAAATAATGATTTTTATTACATTAATGCAAAAGGACAGCCAAAATTTATTAAAAAAAAATTGAATCACTTGGTCTTTACTCCCCTCATATCATGTAGGAATATGGGGTAGACCAGTTGGTTATAACTAGGCTAGGTTGCTGCTACCACCCCTTCCCTTCTGGGAGTTTTAGGCAGTCCTGTGCTGTCGAATCCTTTTGCCTTCCCTGAACATTTACCAACAACTTCTGGAAAATACCTTGTCATACATCCTTAAAGATATGGTCCTTAGAAGAACAACTCAGCTGGACATTTCTTAAATTCTTTCCAATACCCTAGATTTCTGAGCCTTTAATGGAGGACTCCAAAGAGACTCATTCATTGTCTAGTTAGGGGTTGAACTCAACTCCACAATACAGATATATATATCCTAAACAAGCTCTGAATCTAGGGTCAGGGATGTGCCTTGAAGGTCCCAGAGTGACAAGTAACTAATTTTATGAAGTCTCATCTTTCTTTTAAAAGAATAGGTGTACTATTCTTTTAAGTGTACCTTAGATGTGTTAAAATGCCATTTCCTATGAAGACTCATAAAAATATAATGAAATGAGGAAAAAAGGTTAGACTTATCATTCAATAATTCTCAGTCTTATTGCCTGATTCTTTAAGTAGAAGACAGAGCTATCGCTGTTTCTTCTGGCATGGTCCCGGCTTGAAGGAGCCACAAGTTACATGAGCCCACCCCACGGCCACAACTCATGACCTGGGTAAAACATCTAATCAAGGGGAGCCATTCACATTTTCAATCTTGTGAATCTGAATCAAGAGCTGAAGAGAGTAGCTGCCAGCACTGGAAGGTCATGCAGACACGGGTGTGATGGCCAGGTTTTGCCACATGTGAGATGAACAGACACTGCCAGCCAAACAGGAAGGCGGGGCAGGCAGATGGAGAAGATGCCAGGGAGAAATGAAGACAAGAGATCCTGTAGCCCTAAGAAAGACAGAAAGACCTCATTCTCGAGGGTCCTTCCAGGAGCTAAGATACTACTTTCATTTTTAAATAATTTATTATTTTAAAATAAAACAGTTTTATTTTCCATCCTTGGATTCTGTAAGAATTGGATCTTTACAATAGACTGCTCTTTTGTTTGTACCAGCTTGAGTGGGCTTCCCCGATGGCTCAGACAGTAAAGAATCCACCAGCAATGTAGGAGACCTGGGTTCGACCCCTGGGTTGGGACGGTTCCCTGGAGAAGGAAATGGCTACCTAGTCCAGTATTCTTGCCTGGAGAATTCCGTGGACAGAGTTGGCAGGGGGTAGTCCGTGGGAGTGCCAAAGAGTCTGACACAACTGAGCCACTAACACTTTCAGTTTTTTTCTTCACTTTCGGTAAACTCTGTTCTCATTTTGGAAATTCACTGCAGCATACTAAAGGCTCTGAGAAGTTGTACAATAAAGAAATCTACTAAAGTCTACTTATGTTCTGTTTGGTGGAGGTGAGTAAGGCATACCCACTGAGGAAACCGTCTGGTTTAGCATAACGACTCTGTCACCCATCTGTTGGGTGACTTAGACAAAAATAATATTAGGATAATAGTAGCCCTATCCTACAGATTTATTGGGAAAATTAAATGAGGTCTTAAGTGAGGAATATAAAGCACTTAGCCAGCACATAAAAGCACTCAGTAAAAGCTGTTCTTATTATTAACATAACTTTTTCTAAACTTTTTGAACTGTGCCTACTATGAACATCTCTCAGAATACAGTCTTTGGAGGATGTGAGGAGGAAAAAACTGTTTAAGAGAGGAAAAAAGCAAGAAATACTGAAAGAGAAAAAAGTGAAATGGACAAAGATAACTTTGCTTAGTTTATTATCGTGTTTAATTTAGCAATGATAAATTTAGGCATAGGCCTCTCTTCAATCCTAGTCGAGTGCAGGCTTACAGAAGGCATTTAATAGAAAGGCTTGCTCTTTAATTAAAAATACAAACTGCAAAAAAAAAAAAAATGCAAATGGCAAGTTTAACTCTCTTGTATATGCTATCACCTTATGTTTCAGAGCAAGAAAAAAATTTTGATCTAGAAAAAATCCTAAAAAGTGCTGATCACTATGTATTTCCAAGCAGCCTGAGAGTTCGCTTTCAGGGTTACGGAAGCACTTCTGGTGTTCCAGAGACGGCAAAGCCAAAGCATGTCCCCACAACTCTACTTTCTTCAGGCTTAGAACCTAAGGCCGAACTCCAGTGCTAGGATGAAAGCAAAATAAAATAACAACACCCTGATCGTTAGAAAACAAAGACTGAACAAGCAGAGACTGATCTGAGCTCTAGCGCATTTTACCTGCTTTTGTGTTGTGACTCGACACAAGGGTGTGACTAGTATTACTTCAGTTTTGTGCAAGAAACTGGCAGCATCCATTCAAAAGAGAAACGATAATTGCTCAGTGAAAAGAAAAATAACATAAAAGGCCCTTCAGAGGATTGTTTCAGAAACACCCAAATTAGGAACATATAATTAGGGGGTAAACAAGCCCAGCTCTGACTGAAGTTTGATAAACATCTTTAAGTCTCAAACCAGTCTTCAAGTTTCATTAAATCTGTCATTGCTTTGGGGGTCAGCACTTCTCCTCTGCTTTTCATAAGACAGAAGCAGCTAGACAGATGCATGGAGAAGAATCTTCCAATGGCCATTCAAGTATATTAATTTTTAAAATTTTCCTTATATTGTATGTGCTACACCATCCCTCACCACCGGCAGTTACAGGGAGGCAGACAGACATAAGGATTCAGGAGTGAGTGAGGAAAGGGAAAACTGTACAGCCAGACAGCCTGCCCAATGGTTAAGGCAGAGGTTCTAGAATCAGGGAGACCTGGACTCTCAGTTATGGCCCCTCCACATAGCAACAATGTGACAGTAGGAAAAGCACTTACCTTCCTCAGTTGCAATTTACTGAAAGTAATGACATCTAAATTTTCAGGGGTTGTAAGGATTCAATGAGCTAGTAGACATAAAACATTTAGCACAGTGCCTGGCACAGAGCCATAACAGCTAACATTTAGTGACCCTGTGTACCAGGCATTGCACTAAATGCTTTAAATGTAATATTTCCCCGAGTCCTCAAAATAATTTTTTTCAGGAGTAGATGCATTGACTAATTCCTCTTTACAAGTCAGAAGTTGGAACTTTAGAGACATTGCATAATTGACCCAAATAAGTGGCAGAGCTAGAATCTGAGCCCATGTCTGGTTGATTCCAGACACCTTACTCCTGGCTGCTGCCTATAAGGCAGTCAGATGGCGGTTACTGCTTTTCCCAAGAAACCACTGTGTCTGGAGCATCACAAATTTCACAAATAACTCCTTTAATATCTGTTACACTAAAAAGCCAGTGTTTCCTCTCGTTCTACAGATAAGGAACTTAAGGTATCAAGAGATTAACTGTGACTGTCAGGTAGGGCTGGCTCCAGGGTCTTTGACCTGCGCAATTACACAGGGCCTTGTGCTTAGACAGGCCCCAAGTTTGGTTTATTGCTTTGCTGTTGCCATCTTGAAATTCTAAAACCATATATATATTTCCTTTCTGGTTTTTTTTGCATTGGGTTCCACCAAATAAACAGCCAGTCATGCCCTTCCTGCACTGTACTTGGCAGACTGTGGAATTCAAGCTGAAGTTAGGGGGCTACTCCTTGCTCTGAAGCCAGCGTTAGTAGCATCAGTGCCTTCAGGGTCCTAAAAACAGAAGCCCCCCAGTTAATGTCTGCAAGTACTGACTATGATGGGGCAGTCTTAGAAAATGAATGGAATGGTCATAGAGTTGAAGTAAGAAATTAAAAAATATGCATTTACACTGCATTCTTATAAGTACTCTTCAAAGGAAGGGAAACTCACAGTCTGCCTTGAAAGTGTTCATGGCAGCAACACCATAGATTCATTATCAAAGAACAGATGTGAGATATATCACATCTGTACACCACCCTACTCAGTAGAATTTTAGAGAAATGATGCCAAACATATAAGAAAATACATGTTTATAGCGGCACAGTGGCCAAGATGATGGCTTTGTTTAATGTGTGTTGTAGGGTAAGAAATTGCAACTGAGTTTATCTGGCATTGCTAGGGGAAGAGTACTTAANGATGTGAGATATATCACATCTGTACACCACCCTACTCAGTAGAATTTTAGAGAAATGATGCCAAACATATAAGAAAATACATGTTTATAGCGGCACAGTGGCCAAGATGATGGCTTTGTTTAATGTGTGTTGTAGGGTAAGAAATTGCAACTGAGTTTATCTGGCATTGCTAGGGGAAGAGTACTTAATCACAATCAAAACTAAGCACAGAATAGCAGGCATACTTCCAAACAGAAGAAATGGTCAGAATACTTTCTGTCTTCATATCTGGTTCTTTGTACAATACTTTTTTTTTTTTTTAATTACCTATAACACTTAGCATTTTTTTCTTACCTACTGTATGCAGGCTCTTTCCAAATGTCAGAAAAAATGACTGCTGCCCACCCAGCTGGAATCCTTGTAGTTTGCAACACAAAAGGAAAAGAGACCATCTCTTTCCCAGATTCCTTATATCAAATCACATGGAAAGGCTGTGATTGGCCCTACTCGGGACAATATTTATGCATTAGACCAATCAATGTGAACAGGGGGTTTTAGATACTGTGATTGGCCAGTCCTGGGTCACATGCACTTCTGTGAACATTCTGATTGGCAGATAGAATTGGCCATTTATTTATTGTTTTTCTGAAATTCAAGTTTAGCTGGATGTTGTGTCTTTTATCTGACAACTCTGACACCAGGACCACACAAGAGCTAGAAGGAGCAGTTCTCAAAAGAAGGAAGGGTTGTGGACTAATACTTCTTAAAGATAGAGTTAAACTCTATTGGTTCGATCCCCTCAAGGCTAGATCTCCTTTCCAAGTTAGCTGAGAAGATGCTGAGTTCTAGTTATAGCCCCATTTTTAGGGCCAAACCCTTCCTTTCCGAGTTAACACTTGATGCTCTAAATTGATTGCCACAACTGATTTCCCAGTCTGAAAGCTATTGAAAGTGAAAAGTGTTAGTTGCTCAGTCGTGTCCAACTCTCTGGAATCCCATGGACTATACTCCACCAGGGTCCTCTGTCCATGGAATTCTCCTTAAAACTTTTAATTCATTTCTCTGGTTAAATTAAAATTAATGAATCCAACAAAGTCACAGTACTTATTACCATTTATGCATTTGGGTCTGTCATGTTAAAATTTCAATATAACATTTTGGTTTTAAAATGCGTGAAAGTCTAGTTATTTGTTTTTAACAAACCAGGATATATATATTTTTAATGTTGAACCAAAAATATATTTTGCCAAAGGTTTATACAGCCAAATCTTGTTGCAGAAATCAATCTATTTAATTGAAAAATATTTAAGGAGATTCTAGCCAATGGCCCAAATATTACAGCCAATATAGAATAAAATTAAATTACTGAGCAAAAGGAAAATTTGGATGGCCCTCCAGAAGGAAATGGCAACCAACTCCAGTGTTCTTGCCTGGAGAATCCCAGGGACGGCGGAGCCTGGTGGGCTGCCGTCTACGGAGTAGCACAGAGACGGACACGACTGAAGCGACTTAGCAGCAGCAGCAGCTACAATATGTTAAAATGTAATTTAGCTTTGAAAATCAAGCTCAAGAATTGTGACCCTGAGGTATATTTTAGAAAGAAAAAAATTTCCCTTTTTTCTTCCCTCAGTCTTCTGGCAGTTCTTCTGCCCTCCCTTGGATTCTTATTCTCATGAAAAAAATGATGAAAATGTAGGAAAAAACATAAAACAGCACTGTCCAATTGCAGTATCATGGGAGCCAAATATGTAAATATGCCTATGTAATTTTCAAATAGGCTCATGGAGAAGGCAATGGCACCCCACTCCAGTACTCTTGCCTGGAAAATCCCATGGATGGAGGAGGCTGGTGGGCTGCAGTCCGTGGGGTCACCAAGAGTCGGACAGGACTAAGCGACTTCCCTTTCACTTTTCACTTTCGTGCGTTGGAGAAGGAAATGGCAACCCACTCCAGTGTTCTTGCCTGGAGAATCCCAGGGACGGGGGGAGCCTGGTGGACTGCTGTCTATGGGGTTGCACGGAGTCCGACACGACTGAAGCGACTTAGCAGGATTTAGAAACATGAAACAAATGAAAGCAATTTTACTAGTATATTTTATTTAACCTAATATATTCAAATTTTTATTATTTTGACAAGTAATCACTTAAAATTAATAAGGAGATTATATATTCTTTTTATGTTTATAGTACATCTCAATTTGACACTAATTTAAGTGGGGATGTATGATCTGTATTTAGATTTTACAAAATTTACAGTTAGAAAAGTAGACTAACATACCCAAGTTGTTCCAAAAATAGTTGATAATTTTCCAATAAGTGAATTGAGTTTCATTTCAGGATATGTATCAGTTAGGGTCCACTCAGGAGACAAAACCACATCAGTATTGGAACAGAGAGAATTTAATTTAAAAAATTGTTAGCTATACAAAATTTTAGCTTTTGCATAGGGCAGGGAGGCCTGGCATGCTACAGTCTATGGGGCTGCAAAGAGTATAACACAACTGAGTGACTGAACAACCACATACAAAATTATCAACCTGATAACTAAACAGTTTTTAAGGAAGGTAACTACATGCTCTCACAGAAATAGCAACTGAAAGAAGCAGCTACCACTACTGCAAGGGCTGGGAAAGCAAAAGGAAGAAATTGGAATTAATAAAACTTAGAAACTTAAAGATGGAGTCCTATGAGGATGAAATTCAGCCTTTGGAGAAAGGAGTACTGCTTGCTTAGTGCTATGTCAGCATTAAAGACTTCTAATGTGCCAGAGTCAAATTGTTATAAACATGTCTAAATATTTCAATACCAAGCTAGTAATTCTTATAGGGCTGCTGAAATGAGTCTACATTCTTCGTAGACATAAAATTAATAGTATTAAAATTGATGAAGAGATGGATTACATGGGTCACAAAAGCTGTGACTTTAAAATTTTTTATGGTAGGAGGAGATACCCCCCCAACCAAAAATGTTTTTTTTCAACTTTGAACATTGACAAATGATCGTCCAAGCCAAGTATCAGCAAACTGTAGCCCATGGGTCAAATCTGGCCTGCTTCTTGTTTTGTAAGTTTTTATTTATTAAATTTATATATGTATAAAGTTTAAGTTTATGTATAAAGTTTAATTGGAATACAACCATGCTCATTTCAGAGAAGGCAATGGCAGCCCACTCCAGTACTCTTGCCTGGAAAAACCTATGGATGGAGGAGCCTGGTAGGGTGCAATCCATGGGGTTGCACAGAGTAGGACACGACTGAAGCGACTTAGCTGCAGCAGCAGCAGATGCTCATTTATCTATGTATTGTCTTGGTTTTCCACAATGACACAGTTGAGTACTTATAACAGAGCTCATATGGCTTACAAAGTCTAAAATATACACTTTTTTTCTTTTATAGAAAAGTTGGCAGAACCTTGATATAGATTTTTGCTGAGACAAATGTTTTGCTCATTTAAACATGACACTAATAGCAAAGCATTTCCTAGTGTGCCAGACTATACATATTCCTATATTGCATAGCCAACTTTTGGCATACTGACATCTATTTCTTAAAATTGGCTTACTTTAAGCTTTCCCAACACCAACAAGTAAATCAAAAACTAGCCTGGCTGATGGTATTCCTTCTTCTATATTTCTAAATTCTGTTGTACTTATTTTTTCATAAAATATAATCTAAATTTAAGACTAGTGTATATCCATATATTCCTTTAACTCATATTAAAGGATATGAGTTAAACTCTCTCATAATATTAAATAATGTAATATTTAGGATAATATTAAACTCCCTCATAATAAACAAACTATTCAGTCAGCACAAGAAACAGAAATAAAAACTCAACACTCATATTGTGGGATAAAATATATCTTATTCATTGTCAAAGTCAGTTGCATTATGAAATTATATTTATTTTTCTATTCATTACATTAAAATTGCATAAAGTGTCAAAATCTTTCCAAATAGCTTTTGATAACATAATTTTCCTAGAAATGGGAAAATGAACATTTTACAGTTATTTTAAAGCTCTAAGTTAAAAAAAAAAAAATTCAAGGTTTTATTTAGGCTCCCATGCAGAAAGTTTAGTACTTTAGTACTTAGATAAAAGCTGTGACTCTTAAAGAAAGGAAAAAAATCTAGACTTCTCTCTTTGATTCCTTAATAATGGCTTTCATAAGGGCCTTCATCATGTGGGCTTTCCACCCCTTCATGTATCTAAAATCATAGCTAGACACACAAATAAACAAGAAGACGATATTCAGTTCATTTCAGTTCAATCACTCAGTCGTGTCGGACTCTGCAACCCCATGAATTGCAGCACACCAGGCCTCCCTGTCCATCACCAACTCCCGGAGTCCACTCAGACTCACGTCCATCGAGTTGGTGATGCCATCCAGCCATCTCATCCTCTGTCGTCCCCTTCTCCTCCTGCCCCCAATCCCTCTCAGCGTCAGAGTCTTTTCCAGTGAGCCAACTCTTTGCATGATGTGGCCACAGTACTGGAGTTTTAGCTTTAGCATCATTCCTTCCAAAGAAATCCCAGGGCTGATCTTCAGAATGGACTGGTTGGATCTCCTTGCAGTCCAAGGGACTCTCAAGAGTCTTCTCCAAAACATAATATTCACTTATGTTGCTTTAAATGTAACTAGCTCTGAAATTTGGGCATGTTCCCTTAAATAAAAAACTTACCATTATGGGAATAATGAGCAGTAAACCTGCCTGATCTTTGCCCCTAAAGGGCAGATTATTTTTATTCTATTGGACAGTAAGTAAATTTGCTTTTTGTGTTGGAAAATGGCACAATCTTTGTCTTCTGAGGCTGTTTGTTATACAAGAACTCTTGAAAAGGTATTTGGAACAAAGAAATATTCAGTACACTAAGGAATAAGGGCATCGGAGAAGGCAATGGCACCCCACTCCAGTACTCTTGCCTGGAAAATCCCACGGACAGAGGAACCTGGTAGGCTACAGTCCTACCATGGGATCACTAAGAGTCGGACAAGACTGAGCGACTTCACTTTCACGTTTCACTTTCATGCATTGGAGAGGGAAATGGCAACCCACTCCAGTGTTTTTGCCTGGAGAATCCCAGGGACAGAGAAGCCTGGTGGGCTGCCATCTATGCGGTTGTACAGTGTCGGACACAACTGAAGTGACTTAGCAGCAAGGAATAAGGGCATAGAGAAATTGACTAGTAAAAGCAATAAGATAAATGTAATAAAATTATATATAATACTTTGTTTCCTACCAACTCAGAGTGTGCATTTTTGTATGACTATAAAACATGCAGAAATTGATGGTATATTTGACTACAAAGAAAACTTAAAGAAAGTTTTTTTCAAGGGCGAATACTCAGAAATCACAAAATTAGAAGCAAGTAAAAACTAATGCCCAAAACATGTTTACATTTTGGAAGTTAAGAAACACTCTGCTAAATATCCTCTCGGAGAGAAATTTTTAAACTGAAATTACATATTATCTAGAAAGCATGAAAAAGTGAGCATTTAACATTAAATTCTTAATATTAAAAAAACTGAATTTATGTTCAGAGAACAATGTGTAGCCTCAAATTCTTTCATGTTTGAAGAAATTTGAAAATAAAGTAATTTAGACTTATTGTTAGGGCTGAATTATGTCTATTCAAAATTCATATGTCGAAATCCTAATACCTATCATCTCCAAAAGTAAGTGTATTTGAACATAGGGCTTTTAAAGAGCTAATTTGGGTAAAATGAGGTCATATAGGTGGTCTCTGATTCAATATGACTGGTGTCCTTAGAAGAAGAGATTAGGACACAGACAATGCACTGACTGAGAAACAGTCATGTGAGAACAGAGGGATAAGAAAGTTATCTGCAAGCCAAGGAGGGAGGTATCAGAAGAACCCAGACCTGCCAACACCTTGATCTTGGACTTCTAGCCTCCAGAACTGTGAGAGATAAATTTCTGTTGTTTAAACCACCCACTCCAAAGTGACATAACATAGCAAACTGTTATGTGAAAGTGAAACTGAAGTCACTCAGTCGTGTCTGATTCTTTGCGACCCCATGAACTGTAGCCTATCAGGCTCCTCCATCCATGGGATTTCCTAGGCAAGAGTGCTGGAGTGGATTGCCATTGCCTTCTCCAGGGGATCCTCCTGACCCAGGGATCGAACCCAGGTCTCCCACATTGCAGACAGACGCTTTACCATCTGAGCCACCAGGGAAGCCTAGTTTGTTATGGTAGTCTGAGAAAATTAATACATGCATCTTCAGTTCAGTTCAGTCGCTCAATCGTGTCCGACTCTTTGCGACCCCATGAATCGCAGCACGCCAGGCCTCCCTGTCCATCACCATCTCCCGGAGTTCACTCAGACTCACGCCCATTGAGTCCATGACGCCATCTGGCCATCTCATCCTCAGTCGTCCCCTTCTCTTGCCCCCAATCCCTCCCAGCATCAGAGTCTTTTCCAATGAGTCAACTCTTCACATGAGGTGGCCAAAGTACTGGAGCTTCAGCTTTAGCATCATTCGTTCCAAAGAAATCCCAGGGTTGATCTCCTTTAGAATGGACTGGGTGGATCTCCTTGCAGTCCAAGGGACTCTCAAGAGTCTTCTCCGACACCTCAGTTCAGAAGCATCAATTCTTTGGTGCTCAGCCTTTTTCACAGTCCAACTCTCACATCCATACATGACCACAGGAAAAACCATAGCCTTGACTAGACGGACCTTTGTTGGCAAAGTAATGTCT
>SJYA01001570.1:1715297-1738340 GCA_006410615.1 Neotragus moschatus | reverse complement strand
TCACCATCTGCAGTGATTTTGGAGTCCCCCAAAATAAAGTCTGACACTGTTTCTACTATTTCCCCATCTATTTCCCATAAAGTGATGGGACCAGATGCCATGATCTTCGTTTTCTGAATGTTGAGCTTTAAGCCAACTTTTTCACTCTCCTCTTTCACTTTCATCAAGAGGCTTTTTAGTTACTCTTCACTTTCTGCCATAAGAGTGGTGTCATCTGCATATCTGAGGTTATTGATATTTCTCCCAGCAATCTTGATTCCAGCTTGTGTTTCTTCCAGTCCAGCGTTTCTCATGATGTACTCTGCATATAAGTTAAATAAGCAGGGTTATCTTAAGAATTAGTAAAAGATACTTAAGAATTAGTAAAAAGATACTTAGATAAACTGCAGAGTATACAGTGGGAATTAATAAAGACAAAAGATAGTTAATAAAATAGGAAACACAAAAATGAAAGAAGGAAAAAACAATAACAAAAATGATGTTATAAAAACAATAATAAATTGCTATTAGACTGAATAGGAAAAAAAGAATTAGAACTGGGAAGCCCGATGATACTAAAGCATGTTTATTAATTTTGTTAGTTGTGGTGATGGCGAGTTATATTTAAAATCTCTTTATCTGCTAAACAGGGAGACTGAGATATTTGTGAGTGACATTATTAGTGTTTGAAATTAAATTTTAAGTACTCCAGAATTTTCTTAAAAAGATATCTATGTGTGATGGGGGAACCTATATAGAGAAAATAAAATTTACAAAACTTCGGAAGCTTAAAGGAGTACACTGGAATTCAACAGGTTATCCTCTTCACTTTGGTGTATATTTTAAAATATTCCTTATTAAAATTTTAAAAATATTAAAATTATTAGTTCAGACTTTCAGGTGAAGAAAAAATATTTCTGCTCATGTTTTGGTATGAACAGACATTGTTCAGGCTTGCAAATTTGAGCATCATTATTCTTTAGAAATTCAGATCTGATATGTCAACTGGAATGAATAGATATTTGGGAATTCTGTTTAACTTTATTTAACATATATATATGTGTAGGTTTTTGAAAATGATATGGAAAATCATAGGGTAAAATGATTTTGGAGAAGCTGTTGTGAGAGGAAATATATCTGAAAAGCCAAAAAAAGAAATAAAACTGCTGTAAGTTTGTTCTTTCTAAGGTGTTGCCGAAGAATAACTGAGATCTTCAGAGTCCCTGGAGAAGTGGATGGCTATCCACTCAAATAGTCTTGCCTGGAGAATTCTGTGGACAGAGGAGCCTGACGGGCTACAGTCCATGGGGTTGCAGAGTCCGACACGGCTGAGTGACTAACACACCCTTCAGAGTTCCTAAGAANTCTTTCTAAGGTGTTGCCGAAGAATAACTGAGATCTTCAGAGTCCCTGGAGAAGTGGATGGCTATCCACTCAAATAGTCTTGCCTGGAGAATTCTGTGGACAGAGGAGCCTGACGGGCTACAGTCCATGGGGTTGCAGAGTCCGACACGGCTGAGTGACTAACACACCCTTCAGAGTTCCTAAGAAGGAATAAGGGTCTCCATGGACATGGTTCTGCATGTCCAAAGGGCAGCTTAGTGAAAAAGGGGGGGGGGGAATTATGAGTATTTTTTTAAAATTTATTTATTTTGGCCCTGTTGGCTCTTCACTGTGGTACACAGGCTTAGTTAGCCCACCACATGTGGGATCTTAATTCCCCAACCAGGAATCAATCCTGTGCCCCCTGCATTGGAAAGCAGATTCCTAATCACTGGACTACCAGGAAGTCCTCAAGAGCATTTTTAAAGTTGCATTCTCTCTAGTAGACTAGATGTCCAAATCCTGCAAGGAGATGCCCTTAGTTCTCTCTGCACTGGGAGACTGTCAGTTCTGTCCTCACATCTTCCTTAGGCATGACTAGCTTGTCACACTTGCCCTGTACCTGCCCTGTCCACTAGAGTGTGAGAGTCATGAGGACAGGGACCGTGTCTGCAGAATCACTGACCAACCCCCACCCCGCCACAGTGCCTGGCACACAGTAAGTGCTCAATGACTACTATTTAACACATTTATTATCCTTTTTGTTATAAAATTACTTCCCAGTCTCTTCTACCCTATTCTATATGATAAAAGTTTGGTTTTATTGATAAATGGAAAAATAAAGACTTTAGAACTCCTGAAGATTAAAAGCAAAAATCCCCACAGCAATTTTTTCATTCTTATGAGACTGCATGGATGTGAAGGACATTTGTAATGCCTAATAATGCTCTAGGAAGTTAGCCAAGAACTCCACCATCGCCCAGGAGTTTCAAAACCTTGAGAACTTTTCTCCTGGTGTGTTTAAGAGTATTCAAACTCACTCTGCACGAGCAATGCACTGGCTTATGCCCACATTTTTGTTTCTCCTTGGCTCCCCCCTTAGTCACACTGGTTTCTTTTCAGGGTCACACGCGATTCCAGCAGCTTTTCTGGTGTGAGGAAGATAGCCCTACATGCTTTGCTCAGCTCTCACGGCTCTAATAAGAGACAATCCCTACAGCCGAATAAGTTGCTCAGCAGGATAAAAGCTAGTTTCTATAAGGTAATATTTCTCTCTTGAGAAAGTATAGTTTGTAACTCTGGCACTATCAAATTTCCAGGTCATCTCTGCTTGCTGGGAGAAAGAATCCTTATGAGAGAAGTTGTTCCCTGGAGGGAGAAGAAGGCAACGATTGCCACCTGAAACGACCCTGTGTCTGGCAAGGCTGACTACAGTGGCCCCAGGGAGGCTGCTGAGTGGTCGGCAGAGAAGGTTTGGGTGACCACAGAAGAGAAGATCTCTTTAACGGAGTGACTTTCCTGGCCCTTCTCTAAAGCTTTCACAAACTGGCCAGCATGGTCATCAACCACGCTCTGATCATTTTCAAGTTGCCAAAGTAGCTCACTGGATTAATATGACTTTGTACATGCACGGAATCATTTAACACCATTGTCAAGGACACAGGAAAGACATCTGATAGCTCTGCAAGTGAGCAAATAACAACATAAAACCATCACTAGCACCAAACAGAGAAAGCACTTCATGGGAGAACTCATGTCCTCCTGCAGCCCTGCCCTACACCCCCTCCAAAGAAACTCTGCTTTCCCATCCCAACTTTACCGGGTCCTTACTTCAGATACTGGGTCCCCACCTCAGAACCAGAGGAGGGGACCCTTAGCTGTGCTAAGGGAACATCCATGTCTCCTCAACACAAACCCTTTCCTCTTAAAGTATATGTGCACGCATCTCATTGCATGTCTAGCCTCACCCCAGTCAGAAGAACAACTCTTTTTGATCTTTGGAGTTTATCTTGATTTTTAAAATCTAGAGGGACCTAGTAAAGGGGGAAAGATCTCTCGGTATAGAATCTTATCCTGAATAGCTGATTTGGGTTGAGGTTTTACAACATCGTTATTTGGTCATATTTACCAAATGTCTTTACCTGCTCTATTATCTGCCTTTTCAGATGTGTGCTGTTTTTGATGTTTAATTGCTCTTATTTACCAAATGTCTTATTCATTATATTATCTGGTTTTTCAGATGTGCTCTCTTTTTTATTTCACTGCCTGGAGAGCCTAGGCTAACAAAATCGGTGACTTGCTTAATAATTCAAGAACTGGGAAGCCCTCTATGCAGGTTGAGCTGGCTGATTCCATGGCAGCGACTGGTGTGTCTGTAAGTCTTCATTCTTACAATCAGTGCTTTTTAGAACTTAAAGAATTTACCTTCAAAGGGAAATTTTGGATGCTGACAATTTATTTGATAAGGATCAAATATTTGTTGTAGCAAATGCTTTCAAATATTCAAAAGGACTGTTTCAATAGTCCTCCCATCAACTTCTAAAATCAATCAAACAAATCAATCTTTGGAATCTTTTGTAATTTAAAGAAGTTATGTTAGTGCTTCAATTTCTGACAATACCCATGTGGACAAATATACCCTAATATGTCTATGGGAAGAGGTAACAGTGGAAAATATTTCCAAAAAGTATAAAGTCAATGATTGAGTGCAATATACTCCCAATATACTCAATGGGAGCAATATATTTTGTAATATTTTAGATGTTTACATTTGGCTTTTTTTTTTTTCATTTATACAGTGGACAGAAAAACATCTTGCCTTTTCTATTTTCTTCTAAAAAAGTCCAGACTATTTTACTTGTGGCCAAGCACAGAATTAGCTAGAACTCTATACTAATACTAATTAGCTAGAACTTCCCTGGTGGCTCAGATGCTAAAGAATCTGCCTGAAATGCAGAAGACTCAGGTTTGATCCTTGAGACAGGAAGATCCCCTGGAGAAGGAAATGCTAACCCATCCAGTGTTCTTGCTGGGAGAACTCCATGGACAGAGGGGTCTGGTGGGCTACATACAGTCCCTGGGGTTGCAAAAGTCAGATATGGCTGAGTGACTAACATTTTCACTTTCACTGTACCAAAACACTTCTCTGTACAGATTGAGAGATGCTATGAGACAAATCATATCCAACAAAAAAATTAGAGCCATGTAGAGAAAAAGTCTTAAATAGCAGAGCACATGCCTATCTATTTGGTTTCCTCCTAAGGACTTTACTTTCGTTATGCACTAGACCTTTTTGGCCAACTATATTACCATTTGAGTTTTAATCAATATTTATAAACTATATAGTTTCTATTATATAATGTATGTATGTATAATATGTATATAAAATACTGTGTATATGTTAATATATATATAATATACCTAAAATGAATAAATGTATATATGTAAAAAGCTGTTTGTATATATAAATATAAATAAAATATACCTAAAATGAATTTACAAGTCCTTTCAATGGCACCCCACTCCAGTACTCTTGCCTGGAGAATCCCATGGATGGAGAAGCTTGGTGGGCTGCAGTCCATGGGGTCACTAAGAGTCAGACACGACTGAGCAACTTCACTTTCACTTTTCACTTTCATGCATTGGAGAAGGAAGTGGCAACCCACTCCAGTGTTCTTGCCTGGAGAATCCCAGGGACGGGGGAGCCTGGTGGGCTGTGGTCTTTGGGGTCGCACAGAGTCGGACGCGACTGAAATGACTTAGCAGCACAAGTCCTTTAGTTACCTTTCATGAACTCTCAACCATTAGCTGTGTGAATGTGTTTAATTATCAAAGAGATCTTTCAGATTTCTCTGTCTGAAAGCTATTAAAGCACTAACTGCTTTGGAATGACCATCATCAAAAACTCTACAAACAATGAATGCTGGAGAAGGTGTGGAGAAAAGGAAACCTTCTTGCATTGCTGGTGGGAATACAGCTACTATGGAAGATCGTATGGAGATTCCTTAGAAAACTAGGAATAAAACCACCACATTAACTATGCCAAAGACTTTGACTGTGTGGATCACAATAAACTGGAAAATTCTGAAAGAGATGGGAATACCANAAAGACTTTGATGCTGGGAGGGATTGGGGGCAGGAGGATAAGGGAATGACAGAGGATGAGATGGCTGGATGGCATCACTGACTCGATGGACATGAGTTTGGGTAAACTCCAGGAGTTGGTGATGGACAAGGAGGCCTGGTGTGCTGCAATTCATGGGGTTGCAAAGAGTTGGACAAGACTGAACGACTGAACTGAACTGATGACCCAGCAGTCTTACTACTAGGCATATACCCTGAGGAAACCAAAATTGAAAAAGACACATGTAACCCAATGTTCATTGTAGCACAGTTTACAATAGATAGAACATGGAAGCAACCTACATGTCCATCAACAGATGAATGGATAAAGAAGATATGGTACATATAGATAATGGAATACTACTCAGCCATAAAAAAGAATGCATTTGAGTCAGTTCTAATGAGGTAGATGAACCTAGAGCCTATTACACAGAGTAAAGTAAGTCAAAAAGAGAAAGATAAATATAGTGAACTAATGCATATATATGGAATCTAGAAAGATGGAACTGATGAATTTACTTGTAGGGTAGCAGTGGAGAAACAGACATAGTGAACAGACTTACGGACATGGGGAGAGGGGAGGAGAGAGAGGGTGAGATGTATGGAGAAAGTAACATGGAAACTTACAATGCCATATGTAAAATAGATAGCCAATGGGAATTTTCTGTATGACTCAGGGAACTCAAACAGGGGCTCTGAATCAACCTAGAGGGATAGAATGGGGAGGGAGATGGGAGAGAGTTTCAGGAGGGAGGGGACATGGGTGTACCTATGGCTGGTTCATGTTGATGTTTGACAGAAAACAACAAAATTCTGTAAAGCAACTATCCTTCAATTAGAAAAATTAATAAATTTTTTAAAAAGAAAAAAAACTGTTTTGCAGCCACGATTATTAAGAAATAGCTTCATAAAAGAAATTTTTAGTCAGGAGAAGTTCTGTGTGTCTATATAACAGATGGATCAGACTATTCTAAGCTTTTTCAATTTTTTCCTTTTATCTTTAAGGCTTCAGATGACCCAGGAGACTCCACAGAAAGACAAAAACTCCACACACTTTCACATGTTCACATTTAAATCACTTCAACAAATATTTACTGGGGCTAGGCCCTGGGCTTCAAAGATGAGTAAGAGTTCCTCTTCAAGGAGCTAACAATCAGAGAATACTTGGCAAATAGAGAGCCAACCATGTAAAGCTGTCTGAAGGAAAGGTTCCAAGGGTACATGAGAAGAAACGATTTATTTCTCCAAGAGCATGTGTAGAAAGATGATAGATTGTCTTTGCTGTTGCTTCCCAATATTCAGTTTTCCCTTTGGATGGGATTATACATAATTGACCCTCCATTTAGATTCTAGGGGAGAATCTTCATATGTGTCAGACACTCAGCACAATCTGAGACCCTTTCTGAATGACTAGCTCAAAAGTGAATGCTATTATTTTCATTGGCTATAGAGCCTGATTCAAGGAACCTGAACTGGTCCAGTAGGAGTCCACCCTTCCTCCCATTTTATTTTCTTTCTTTTTTGTTTTTTTTTTTTACTTTACAATACTGTATTGCTTTTGCCATACATCAACATGAATCCGCCATGGGTGTACATGAGTTCCCAATCCTGAATCCCCCTCCACCTCCCATTTTCTATTATGAGTCTCATTAGTCACCTTCACTGGTTCCCCTCTTCTCCCAGTCCTTTTAGTTTTGAGGCCCCCATGGCTCAGTCCTGATCTTCTCTTCTTACCTACCTTTGCTTTGTTGGAGATCCATACAGTCTTATGTCTTTGAATATCATCTCTATGTTGACAATGCTGAAAGAAGTTATCGCCAGTCCAGACTCCTCTCCCAAATGCAGACTCAGGTCCCTTTGCCTACTCAATATCTACACATGGATGTCTGTGGACTTCTAAAATTCAGTGTGTCTGATACCCAAGCCTGGATCTTCCTACCCTTACCTGCTTTATCCACAGCCTTCCCCATCTCAGATAATGGCTTACAACAAAAATCTGGGAGTCATTCCTGACACTTCTATCATCTCCCACATCCAGTCTGTTAGGAAATCCTGTTAGCCCCACACTCATTCTCTTTCCAGAATCCCACCATGTCTCATCACCTCCACCACTGCTCGTCCAGCCACTATCCTCTCTTGTCTGGATTACCAGAAGAGGTTCTTACTGGTTTTCTGGATTCTACTCTTGCTCCTTTGCAATCTACTTTCAACCCAGCAGCTGGCAAGATTCTCTTAAACTTGGATTGGATCATTTACTTTGACTCAACATGCTGCAGATGAAAAGGCCAAGCCCTTGCAGTGGGTCCAAATGACTTGGTCCTCTTTTACTTCCATGATCCAGTCTCTGACTGCTAATCCTTTACCGATTTCACTCCAGCCACATTGGCCTCTCTGATGCTGTTCAAACATGCTGCTCCCAGTGCTGACCTTTGCGCTGCTTGTTCCTTACAAACACTGTTCCCCAAGCTATCGCATAACTCACTCTCACATTCTCACGTCTTTGCTCAAATGCCGTTTTCTTGGTGAAGTCTTCTCTGACCACCTTATAAAAATGAAACCCCTTCCTATACACCCAATCCTGTTTACCCTGTACTATGTTTCCCTTTTTCCATAGACTTTATCATCATGTAACATGTTATATGATTTGCATGTGTGTATACACACACACACACATACACATTTATAACTCTGTGTGCATATATGTGCATGTGTGTGTGTGTAGATATAGATATTTCAAATGTGTGTCTTCCCTCATTTGAATATTTGCTCCACAGGGGCAGGAACATTTACTGAGTTTTGTTTACTAATGTATTTCACCACCTAGAAGACACTTCCTCGTAGGCCACCTACAGAAATGTTAAACTTGATAAATGGAATTCATTCATTCCACAGTAAACTCTTACCCCGCACTCCCTGCCTATGTGAGTGCTCCCACCTACCTCCTGGCATGCAGCAGGTACACTATAAATATTTGCTAAATAAATAAATAAGATAGGGAAATTGGCCTGAGAGTAAATCCAATACACAAAGGAAAGAACTCAGAGAATTGGACCCAAAGCCCTGATCAAACCATGCCTAAAGTCCATACTAGACTTTTTTAGGTAGCCTGAAATCATCATTAAATTTTACATTTTAAGCCAGTTTGAGTTCAGTTTTTTGTTTTTGTTTTTACCAGCAAAAGCAGCAAAGGAGACATAGACATTTTGGACACAGTGGGGGAAGGAGAGGGTGGGATGATTATGAGAGAATAGCATTGAAACATATACATTACCATAGGTAAAACAGCCAGTGGGAGTTCGATGTATGACACAGGCAACCCTGTGATGACCTAGAGGAGTGGGATGGGGAGGGAGGTGGGAAGGGGAGTTCAACAGGACAGGGACATATGCATATCTAATGATGATCCATGTTGATGCATGGCAACAGCCATCACAATATTGTAAGGAAATTAGCCTCTCATTTTTGTTGTTCAGTTGCTCAGCCATGTCTGACTCTTTGTAACCCCATGAACTGCAGCACGCCAGGCTTCCCTGTCCTTCACTATCTCCCAGAGTTCACACAAACTCATGTCCATTGAGTCGGTGATGCCATCCAACCATCTCATCCTTTGTCATCCCCTTCTTCTCCTCCCCTCAACCTTTCCCAGCATCGGGGTCTTTTCCAATGAGTTGGCTCTGCTCATCAGGTAGCCAAAATATTGGAGCTTCAGTTTCAGCATCAGTCCTTCCATTGAATATTCAAGATTGATTTTCTTTAGGATGGACTGGTTTGATCTCTTTGCAGTCCAAGTGACTTTCAAGAGTGTACTACAGCAGTACAATTCTAAAGCATCAATTCTTTGGTGCTCAACCTTTTTTATGGCCCAACTCTCACATCCATACATGACTAGTGGAAAAACCATATATTTGACTATCACTTTATTGACAAAGTGATGTCTCTACTTTTTAATACACTATCTAGTTTTATGAGCAAATTTGTCTAAGTTTGTCAGCAATATGCCAGTAGATTTGGAAAACTCAGCAGTGCCCAGGAAACTGGAAAAGGTCAGTTTTCATTCCAACACCAAAGAAGGGCAATGCCAAAGAATGTTATACCACACAATTGCACTCATTTCATGTGCTAGCAAGGTCATGCTCAAAATCCTCCAAGCTTGACTTCAACAGTAAGTCAACCAAGAACTTCCAGATGTCCAAGCTGGATTTAGAAAAGGCAGAGGAACCAGAGATCAAATTGCCAAGATCTGTTGGATCATAGAAAAAGCAAGAGAATTCCAGAAAAACATCTACTTCTACTTCATTGACTACCCAAAGCCTTCAACTGTGTGGATCACAGCAAACTATGGAAAATTCTTAAAGAGATGGGAATGCCAGACCACCTTACCTGCCTTCCTGGTGGCTCAGATGATAAAGAATCTACCTGCAATGTGGGAGACCTGGTTTTGATCCCTGGGTTGGGAAGATCCCCTGGAGAAGGGAACAGCTACCCACTCCAGTGTCCTGGCCTGGAGAATTCCATGGGTTGCAAAGAGTCGGACACGACTGAGCAACTTTCACTTTCACTTTTACCTGCCTCCTGCGAAACCTGTATACAGGTCAAGAAGTAAGAGTTAGAACTGGACAGAGAACAACAGGCTGGTTCCACATTGGGAAAGGAGTACATCAAAGCTATAAATTGTCACCCTGCTTATTTAACTTACATGCAGAGGACATCATGTGAAATGCCGGGCTGAACGAAACATAGGCTGGAATCAAGACTGCTGGGAGAAACACCAATAACCTCAGATATGCAGATGACAACACCCTTATAGCAGAAAATGAAGAGGAACTAAAGAATCTCTTGATGAAAGTGAAAGAGAAGAGTGAAAAGCTGGCTTAAAACTTGACATTCAACAAACTAAGATTATAGCATCCAGTCCCATCACTTCATGGCAAATAGATGGGGAAACAGTGGAAACAGTGACAGACTTTATTTTCTTGGGCTCCCAAATCACTGCAGATGGTGAGTGCGGCCATGAAATTGAAAGATGCTTGCTCCTTGGAAGAAAAGCTATGACAAACCTTGTTGTTGTTGCATGATCTTAGCTTTTGAGTGTTGAGTTTTAAGACAGGTTTTTCACTCTTCTTTCAACCTCATCAAGAGACTCTTTAGTTCCTCTTCATTTTCTGCCATTACAGTGGTGTCATCTGCAAAATGTGTGTCAATGGCTGAGCACAGGGCTGGCTGTTCATAGTAACAGTTCAGGAATTTCAGTTGCTTTGTGTGGCATCGAGCTGCATGTCACCTCCTCAGGCTGCTTCCTGCAGGAAAGCAAAGAAGAGGTGACTTTACAGAGTGGAGAGGAAGTAACAGTTCCTGCTCAGAAGGCCCCTGCTCCGTATACACTTAGTATTTACCGAGGCCATCTGCTCTCTGCTACAAATTAGGCAACATTTCTATTGCTTTCCTCCTACCCTATTAGGAATGTTTAGGGACCTAAAATAACTGCTTCCCTTCCCATTGGTCAGGGAAGGGTTGGCTGCAGGCGACACTGTGGTGGGTGAACTTCACCAGGGGCCTCCTCTCTCATAACTCCCTGGTCCTTGAGAATGAGGCCTTGACATCATCCTGCCACAGTGAGACTCTGGGGGAAGCTGCTCTCATCCTGCTCCCGACTCGGGGCTCCAGGGAGCAGCTGCAGAAGTTGTTCCTCTCCGATCTTTTCTATCTTCTGTTCCCCAAGTTCTGCAGAGGTGGCTAAAGGCAGCCTGACTAGTTAATTCCCACAAAAGGGACAATGGATTAATGTGCGAGCCCTATCACATCCTAATGAAGGCTCACTCATAAGGCTCCACATAGGAGGTGAGTGTTCCCAGACTTCCAGGCCCTAGAAGCCAATGGGAAGGAGTCAGGGGACTGAGGAAGCTTTGAGAAGAGTGAGAACATATGTAAGATCAGGAGCGACTCTGCTGGTCTTTGTTTTACCCTGAAGACTACAGAACTGCCCTTGGCTCTGAAGAAGAAGGGGAAAAAGTTTGAATGCTGCCAACAGAATTCATATCCCATATTTTGGAAAAGGAAACTGAGGACCAGAGAGGTTAAGTGGATTGAATGAGGTCACTCAGCAGCCAAGGCAGAACCAGAATCCAGGTCTTGCTTTCTAGCCCAAGGCTCTGTCTGCCAAGTGCCCAGTTCTAGGAGACCCTTGGGCCTCAAGGGGAAGTGGCTGTGCTGGAGGAAGGACAGTGCAGCAGGTTCTTAAGGCGGAGGCTTACCAGTTACTAGGGCCTCCCTGAATGGTTCCGCCCCACCAGCTGTGTTGGGATGCAACTCTGACCCACAGGGAGAGCTCAGGAATACTCAGAGAGCTTTCCCCTAGCCTGCTGGGGAGGCCCTGGGCATTGTAGCCCACTGTGCACATCGCCATCAACAGAGGACAGTTCATTTGTGAGACTCTGCTTCTGAAAATGATGTTATGAATAGAACTGAGGAATGTTGACTTTCTAAAGAACTCAGAGAGGAAGGATCTGGGATCCCTGAGGGGTGGAGGAAGGGAGGAAAGAGGGCTGGAAGGAGGGAGGAAAGAAGGGAGGAGGACCTTTGATAGCTATTATGCACTCCTGGCTCTGCCATGTGCTTCCAAATTTCTCCCCATCAGCTCATTTGAGCTCTGTGACCCTAACCTCCTGCTGAGCAGGTCTTATCCTTGCTTCTCCTGTAAGGACACAGAGGCTCTGAGAGCTGAAGTGACTTGTCTAGTGTCACACCAGATGTGGCTTTTGCTCCAGCCCCCTGATGACAGCTGAGTGTCCTGTTACCCATAGCTGCCACTGTATGGGGCAATTTGGCCGCTAAATAAGGTCACCCATAGAAACTCTTCTCTTTCTTGTGAGTTACTTTATGTGTGCTGCCTAGACTTACTGAGAAGGATTGTCTTACATAAAACTGTCCCTCTGAATATCTAGCAGAAATGATGGGAGGGTTTCATCCCTGTAAAATTAGGGAAACTCTCCTTGAAAAGAGGCCCAGATGCATTGTGTCCTTTTTGATCCCACTCTTTTCCTTACCTTGCCTGGGGGTGTTCAGTGGGATGGACGCTCCCACATGTGGCTTGTCTGGTGACACAGATGTGATTATGGCACCTTAATTGGATACTGATATCCTGGAGTAACTCCCTACTTCACCTGCAGAAAAAAAGCGAATTGGGTGCTCTCTCTCCACACACACACACACACACACACACACACACAATACATATATGCTTTTGTGTATACACATACAGATATGTATGTATATAATACATTTTGCGGTACCCATCAGTGCTTTTCACCAAATATTTCCAGTTCCCTGCCTCTTAAGTATATGCCTTCCTGGCCCCTTTGTGAGTAGGCAAGGTCATAGGACTGATATTGACCAACGAATGTGATGAGATGTGTGTCACTTCCACACTGAGCCCATTATTGCTGCCCTGAAACCCTTAGAGCTCTTCTGCCCTTTGCATGTGACCAACAAAGTCCAAGATAGCCACCACTCCATCACCTAGACCTTCAAATGGCTATCACAACCAGAGCCCTCACCTCACCAACCAACACTGGGCATGTAGCATAAATTAGAAATATTTAGTTATTTTAAGTTTGTGATGACATGGGGCTGTTTGTTATGCAGTATAAGCAGCCTAGCTAGACTGATTCAATTTATAGTATCAAGTACTTTTGAGGCATATTCTATTTCATCCTCCAAGTAAATCTAGTAGGTGGGTATTATTGTCATGTCCATTTTACAGATGGAAATGCCTAGGCTGAGAGAAGTGAATTTCTCTAAGATCAGTGCAGATGGCTAAGACAGTTTTCTGCTCCACATTTCTGCGGCTGCAAATCCTGGTTCTTAATCAGCATTTCCCCCTCTGTTCTCTCTGCCTAGGTACTTTCTGAGCCAGAAGGAAAATAATATTTATGATGCATTCTCCCAGACCACATATTTGTTTCATCAATGACACTTCACATATAACCTCAAATTTCCTACCGTGGTCAAAATTTGCATGTTAAAAAAAGGAAAATTTGATTTTGGACAAACAACTAGACCATCATAAATTATAGTTTAATGATTGGCATTCTACCACTTTCTAGAAAATATGACCTGGCGATATAAATCCTTCTCACAGCAAGCAGCCCTCAGCTAAGAAAATTAGTTTTATTAACCAAAAAATCATTCTTAGAATTGATGGCTGTGTAGATGACCTTTGGCCTACTGTAATATAGCAATGTGTCTACCGCGGTAAAAATGCCAGAGTAAGACAGGTCCCACAAAAGGCAATAAAGGAACAACATTCCAAAGACAAATGCACTCGAGACACATATGACAGCCATGGGAAGGGGGGAGTAATCAGTTGCAAGAAATGACAGTGTTTTGGCAGCCTCAGTTCCTTTAACTGACAGGACAAATAAAACTAATGTAAATTATTTGTTTAAAGAGCAAGTCAGAAGAGTTGCAAGTAAAAATCGGAGTTAGTTTTGGACTTGGATTGAAGATTACTGGGTATCCCTCCTTTTTCAACGCTCCGAGGTCGGCGTTTCCCTCTTACAAACATTAAAACCTTTCTTGTCTTCTACTAATTTTTCTCTGGTTATTTGATTTCATCTGGGCTTTATTCTGCTGTTAATCCTCTCAGACTTACTTTGCCTTCTGATACTCTCTTTGAGGCATATCTGCATCGGGATGTTGCTTATGGTTAAGCGCAAATCTCCCATGAATTTCACTGGGAATATAGAGGGCAGTCCGTGGAAATAGGCATTGTTGCGTTCAACGCAAGCTATTCTAAAGAGAGCATGATATATTTTAACTTTTGGACTTTCTAAAATTTGGATCCTAACATTAACAGGACTTATTTTTATATGACTATCGGTTCTTGCGGGGAGGTCGAGATGAAAGTCTTCCTTAAGCTACGTTCACATGTATTCTGTGACCAGAAATAAGAAACCAACCAAACAAACAAAGAAAATAAATACCCCCTCCTGACGCTAACGCTTCACCAAGCATATCACTACTAGAACGGGGGTGAGCAGGTTCCACACTATTTGCTGGTCAAAGACAAGGGTATTGAGATTCTTGCTGAAGAACAGGACAGAAATCCAGGGGCTTTTGAAGTCCTTAGTGGCTTAATGTTCAAAACTTTGCTTCCTCGAGATGAAGGTTCAAACACAATTTAGGTCAGAGGTTAAAGAAGTCTGCCACTTCAGTGGACAGATAAGGGTTTTGAAGGTTGTGGCTGAAGCCTGGTGGCTGGGCCAGGCAGGGAAGATAGAGGATAAAGGAGACCCAGCTCCACCCTCCGTTATCTGCCTCTGGTTTCCTTAAGAGCTAATGTTCATTAAATTCCTCTCCCTTAATAAAGAAGAGAAATTCCCAACAACCGAAAAAGTAAATCCTGTCTTTGTTCCGGCAAACTAGGTCAGCATCGTGTGTTCCCTGCTGTCAGTGTTCTGCAGCGTGGGCTTCACAATGAGTCGCAGGTATTTATGAAACTGTGCTTGACTAAATTTTTCCTTTTTCCCCGTTTAAGGGCTCCAGTGTCTCTTAGTCAGAGAGAGATTGAGTTGGCGGGTGTTTCTCTTGGAAGACTCCTGACTGGAGACCGCAGATCTGAGGACTACCTTGCACCAGCTTGATTTGGAACCGAAGCATCACAAACATATACGCCGCCTGCCGAGATGCCACTGCCACATAAAAGCAGCTTAGCAGCATGGAAACTTTATTTTTTTTACAACCCGTTTTAATGGGATTGGATTCAGTGCTATAAATTTCCACTAAGTCTGCCTTTAAAAAAAAGAAAAGAAAGAAACTCATTCACATTTTCTCCAGACTTCTGGTTCTCTCCCCAGACTCGTCAATATCGCTATTTAGCACTTCTGTGTTGATTTCAAAGCCAAAATAAGGACTTTCTTACATAAGCAGTAAGACAATCGCTGTCTTTGGATGTAGTTCCGAGGCATCAAAGAAGAGTAACTCAGGCTATAGATGTCAGTGCAAATACAGAAGGCACATCTCCCCTCCATGAGCAGACGAGGTGGCACTCATGGTTTCCTCCACGTGCACGGCCTCAGAAATGGAGACGAGGGTTCCCAGGGCAAGGTTTTTGTAAGAGCGGGCTCAATAATCACTACAAAAGATGATTTCACGTGTGTGGTCCCGTTACTAGAGCCAGAGCATAAGAGCTAGGAATTCTTGGGTCTTGTGATCACATCTACGCACCGGAGCCTTCGCTGTTCTCCACCTCTGATTTTCATGACTATAAATGAGTGTGGCTCAGGGACCAGGCAGCACAGAAAAGATGGGAGGTTTGATGTTTTCCCTCCACATTTGTGAGCCTCTTGGAAACTTCTTGACGCATAGCTTCTCCTGTTCGAATAGGTAGAGACTGTGCCCAGGCATGAAGCTGGCATCCTAGAGAGAGCAGATAGTTACGGCTGTGTTGCCAGGTCTCCACTTCTCTTTCCATGTGTCCCCAAAGACTTCTTGAGCTGTGCCAGATGCATTGCCATTGGTTAGAAGTGCTCCTGTTTTAAGGGAAAAATTCTCACCTCAAACTACAGATACATCCACCTGCTGCTGCCGCTGCTGCTGCTCAGTCGCTTCAGTCGTGTCCGACCCTGTGCGACCCCATAGATGGCAGCCCAACAGGCTCCGCCATCCCTGGGATTCTCCAGGCAAGAACACTGGAGTGGGTTGCCATTTTCCTCTCCAAGGCAGGAAAGTGAAAAGTGAAAGTGAAGTCGCTCAGTTGTGGCTCCTCCATCCATGGGATTTTCCAGGCAAGAGTACTGGAGTGGGTTGCCATTGCCTTCTCCAACATCCATCTGAGAGGGAATTAAAGAACAGGGACTTGAAGGTAAGCCTCTGGGTTAGTGATCTGCACACCATGCTCAGCACCTGGTCTTCCTCAGGGCTTCAAAAGCAGAGCTTTCGTGGCTCACCCAAGCGTTGTGTTACAAGCAGATTCTGATCAGCATCTCTGGCCCCAAGATTTGAGATTCAGCATTTCTAGCAAGGCCCCCAGTAATGCCACGTTGCAGGTCTCTGGACCACATTTTCAGAGAATAGGCTTCATTTTGTGTAGCAAAGCATAATGTGTGGTTCAAATCCTGGTACCAACAATTGTCACCACAAGTACCAGTGACTTTAACTAAGCTTCCGTTTTTTCTTCTGGAAAATGGGACTATGTGAGTATTAGCTAAGATGGCGTGTTCAAATCCAGATGAAAACCGACAAAGGCCTGAGAGAAGGTAAACAGGGGTGAAGGGCAAATGTTCCTGGGACATTAAGGCACTTGAGTGGACAGGACTGACTCAGTGTGGAAAGAATGGAGGGTGACGCCCAGAGTTTGGTCATGGACGGCCAGGTAGGGGGGTCACACTCACTGAACACAGGAGGTGCACGTGGTGAGGGAGGAGAGGGTCACTCCGGGGAGAAGTGAGGAATGCAGTTTTGGACACTTTGAGTTGAGAGTCTGGGCTGGAGATGTAGGAACTCTTGTAAGCAAAATGGCATATGGCTGATCTGAATACTTTTTTGACAGAACAGGCCAAACTGCTGGACGAATTTGAGAAGTCCAAGTGAGCTTGAGACGTTCACCGTGCTCCTCGTTGGTACAGAATTTGGGGCTGTCTATTCTACATCAGCTAAATGATACACCTTTAATAACAGACTTTGTTAATTCTCTTTTAATTCCCCCTGCTTTGCAGTGACAGGAAAGTCAACATCTGTCCCTAGATCTAGAAATTGTCAAGTGAAAATTCTAATATGATACAGAACACAGAAAAGGTTAGGGTCAAAATGAAGATTAAAACTTGGGACTACGACCTTGTCTCATTCATCCTATCATCCTAGATGTTCATAGACTGAGGACCCAGCCCACAGAGGCACTTACTTCACAAACATTTGTTGAATAAAAAGCAACATAAAATATTGCATTTACCAAGAGCTCTTCAAATCCCACTACTTCAGAGGGCTTTTCCTGACAAATTCCACTCTCAGAAAGCACTTTGTACTCGTGGATTTCTATGTAAGCTTTTAATCTTGCCATCTTGCAATTATTATTATTCATGTGTTCTTTTTAATTATTCTCTTATTAATTTGTGTGTGTGTGTGTGTACACACACACATACACGTGCACGTGTGCTTCAACTCTCCTACAGGAGAATTGAATTCAATTACTACAGGTGTCTTCAGGCACATCTTTTAATTTCCCTGTTTTGAATTTCTAAACTACTTTATATAGATCTTGGCACAGTGTACGCTTAAAAATACTTGTTGATGAAATGTTTCTCCTCTACCTGGACTGCACTGTCAAAAATTTTAAGCACTGACAATAATTCTTTTGCCCCTAGTATATGTGCTTTTCTACCTGACAGTTCAGTTCAGTTCAGTCGCTCAGTCGTGTCCGACTCTTTGCAACCCCATGAATTGCAGCACGCCAGGCCTCCCTGTCCATCACCAACTCCCGGAGTTCACTCAGATTCACATCCATCGAGTAGGTGATGCCATCCAGCCATCTCATCCTCTGTCGTCCTCTCCTCCTCCTGCTCCCAATCCCTCCCAGCATCAGAGTCTTTCCCAATGAGTCAACTCTTCGCATGAGGTGGCCAAAGTACTGGAGTTTCAGCTTTAGCACTAAGATTTCATAGAGTGAATTTGTGAAAGAATTAAGATGATTCTTCCCTAGACAGCTTGTAGAGCTTTTAATTTTTGCCAGCTCACTTCCACATGTACCTACAGACTAATGTTATGTAGATAGCACATTACATACAAGCTAGAGCTCTGACACATCAAATATATACTGCACTTCGCTCCTGTAGACCATAGGTAGACCTATACTCCCAATTTCACATGCAAACATACATATTACGGAAAGGATCAAAGCAGCAATCATAAAAACTAAAGAGATTCCTTAAGGATTACTTAAAAACAGACATTTCCCTGATGAACATTCATTTGAATAAGATCGTTTTTGAAAGCAGAAAGTTATCCAAGGCAGAAGAAGAATCACTTTTTTCTGTTAGATGCAACAACATTAAAAGGCTAGGGGACTTTCCTGGTGGTTCAGTGGTTTAGAATCTGCCTTGCATGGCAGGGGACGTTAGTTCGATCCCTAGTCTGGGAAGATTCCACACACTATGGGGCAACCAAGCCTGTGTGCCAAGCCTCAACTACAGAGCCCACACATTCTGGAGCCTGCACTCCACAGCTAGAGAAGCCTGCATGCCACCATGCTCTGCAACTAAGACCCGACACAAGCTAAATAGATAAATAAATCTTTTAAAAAGATGGGCTAGGAACCCCCTGTTCATATTTAGGGGGATATAAACATCAAAAGGCAAGTTCTGTTTTTATTGTGACAACCATAATGATAGTCTTCACATTATTATATAACTAAAATATAATCTTTTATCAGCTTAGCACAGAATTCACTCATTCATTCAACAGCTATTTATTGAGCTCCTATATGTCAGGTGCTGCTGAGGATACATGAGAAGACAAGACAAAATACCTATCCTCAGCTACAACATTCTCGTTTGATAAAATAATGCCAGCCCAATGGCATTATACTTTTCAACTGAAAGAAATGGCTAAGGGGTTAATTTTTTTTTTTTTTTTTGAGAATTGCTGAATATGTAAAACTAAGACTAACACTATGGTACACTGAAGAGATAATTTTAATTTCATATAAAAGCTTTAAAATATTTTTGATGTAGTATTTTAAGCCCAGCGAATAACTGCATAGAAGAATCAGTCCTTATTCTTTCACAAGGGGCATATTGAGCCTCTTAGGAAATTAGGCTCCTAATTTTTAGGCTTTTATGACAGATTACTTGGGATCATCTATAACATACAGCCTGATGAAATACCAGGTTAATTGAAATATCTTTCCTAAGTCTCATAACAAAGAATTCACTTACAAAACTTCATTGACCAATCAACATGAGTTTCAATCCAGACCTAATAGTTTGATTTTTATCTTTGGAGCTACTAGGATGAGCAGTCTTCTGGTGCCAAGTTCTTCACTCAAGCCCCACACAGATAGCTATGCTTTGAAAATAAGACCATTTAAGTGATGGATTCTTTCAGTCTCCGCGTTGACCTTATTCGTTCTCTTTCCCAAAGCCATTCATGTTGTGGTTACTGTCATAAATCCCAGCTGTTGAAAAGCTGAAGCTCTGCAGCATAGTACGTGCTTATCATATGACATGCTTACTACTTTTCTTTCTGTTGATTTCATGGTACATTCCCACAGTGACATATGAGTCACGGTCAGTATTTGTTTTTGAGGTGAGTGAGTTGGCTCAGAGAAAGACAACAGTGCTAGCCACACCTGTGGCTGTGAGCTTATTACCGTAGGATTCCAAGAGCTATAAAGGACCCAAGGAGCTCCTAGTACCTTTGAGCAATATGGCCCTAAGACTGTGATTCACAACTCATTTATTAGTAGGTATATTAGTTGGTTTGTCTCCTTCCTCTACTACAAACAAATGCAGATGAGTTAGGTTACAGGGATGCCAAAATTCTAATCTTCATCTCTTCCCCATCCCCTTGTATTGAATAATTTAACCTCTTTGAGAGAACAGATCCTTCAGCCACATCATTTAGTCGTAAGAAAGTCTAACTTCTTGATTGCCATGAGGAGAGAAAAGCCAACTAGTACTTGTCAATATTACTTAATATAGGAACTGTTATCACATAAGAAATACTTATTTTTAACATTTGCTTGAAAATGTTTCTATAAACAAACACAGTTGATTCTCTTGTTAAAGTATCAAATATTAGAAAATGTACTTGGTCAGTATTTTTGAGGTCTGCTACTGTGTTACATTGTTTTCCCCATTAGAGACATTTACTTTCTCTTTGGTTTGTGATTAAAATTCCTTGGATTGCCTCAAACAGCAATCCCTTAGACAAATTTAGTTGCCTTAAAACACACACACACACACACACCAGCAATAGAATAGGAAAACAAGCGGTATTCTAGGAAGCAGCAACCCTGGAAAGACAGTTTTATTAGTGGAAACACATTAGTCTTTCACAAACTAAGCAGTGGATGATATTTATAGAGCAGTTTATGAAAGGTCAAATGCCCTTCTTCTGCCAGCAAGTCATGCAAGTCCTTGCAAAAGGAAAAGGAGGTTTTCGAATAGTGGTCCATGGACATGTTCTCAGGGTTCTGAGTCTTTTACTTTTCAAAATGTTGAAAATACTTTTCATTGTTTGGTTTAAATAACAGGAAAGATGTAAAAAAGTAACTTTTTAGCAGTTACCAAGACAGAACTTTACTTTGCAGTTAAAATTCTCAGTTGAAAGGCATTGATGTCGAATAAGAGCCTTACTTTTTAAGCTAGTGTTTTCCAAAGTGGACTCCACTGATATACTGTGGAGTGCACGAAGATGTTTTTCCGCATTTAAAAGGGGTCCGGTCCTCATTCAAGTTTGAGAACCGACGCTCTGCTGCATGAACCTCCGGCTCCCTACTGCAGAAGTGGCCGGCAAAGGTAGAGGGCGCCACCGTGAGGCTCCCATTTCAACGCTTGTCATTTCAATTGTGGTGGGTTAGAGATCACAGGAAGCAGTGCTATCTGTTGAAGAGACATCAGACAGTGTAGTAAAAAGGGTAATCCATTTATTTTTAGAGAAGTTTTCCACTCAGAGATCATACACGCTGCAGATCACAGAAACACATGCAAGCATGAAATTTAATTTTTAGGAACTCTTTCCTGGGGCTTCCATAGAAAGCAACAGTGAAAGGAAAATGATAATCATGACAAGGCAATTATAAGAGGTTGGGGGCAAATGAACAACTTTGAAAAACACAGTTTAAAAAAAATTTTTCTTAATGAAAAATCATGCAAATAGCATTATTTCAGCTCAAAAGAAATAAAATTAACATCAGAGACCACACTTTAAAACAGTCAAGAAAAAATGATGCTCAAGCTTTTCCCCCATATGATGTTTCCCCTAGTGATTCACAATTTATAAATGTGATAAATATTGACTTACTAGGCTTCTAACCGATGGAATGAAACACGTAGTAAAACAAAAGCAATACATTTGTGCTTTTGGCATGAAATCAGTGAGAGATTAGGCTGAGGCTTCTCTAGATTATTAACAGGAAACAAAGTGGATAATATTAGTGTTTATGCACAACTGCATGCCATTTTCAGCAAATAAACACAATGAATTAAAAAAAAAAAAAACCTCATAACCATTATTTTTTTCCCCAGGGTGAGAATTCCCTTTCCTGTAATTATTTTTTTAAATAAGATTGGTGAAAACCAATAATAAAAAGGTTATGTTGCATGTCTTCAAATAAACACTTAGTGAAGATTTATTTCAAAAGAGAGTTAAGATTTAACAATGCGAAGAATACCAGTGCAGCAGAAGACTGACTTACTGAAATTCCCTGCTGCTAAGTCACTTCAGTCGTGTCTGACTCTGTGCGACCCCATAGATGGCAGCCCACCAGGCTTCCCCGTCCCAGGGATTCTCCAGGCAAGAACACTGGAGTGGGTTGCCATTTCCTTCTCCAATGCATGAAAGTGAAAAGTGTAAGTGAAGTCGCTCAGTTGCATCCGACTCTTAGCGACCCCATGGACTGCAGCCCACCAGGCTCCTCCGCCCATGGGATTTTCCAGGCAAGAGTACTGGAGTGGGTTGCCATTTCCTTCTTCCACTGAAATTTCCTAGTATTTAGCAAATACGACCAACAGAGGAAGGCCTTTTTAAAACTCACACTCAAATCTTCCCTGGTAGCAAAAGGTACAATGTAATGGAAATTCAAATTATAGACAAACTAATTAATAACTGTGACATGATATGGTCACACTGACATATAAGAGAGTTTTCCTCAATCAAAACATCTTGGGAAAGAACTTTTAGCTGAAGAATAGGCCAAAATGACAATTTTTCCTTGAAAGTATTAGATGAAATAACATATGAAGAAAATGTAAAAATCCATTTAGCAATGTTTTGATAGACATAGATATATTTATATAGATATATACACACATTTTCTTTTTATTATATAAACATAATTTTTAAATGTATATAATTGCATGGATATATATTGATTGACTATATAGAGAGATGTATATTGATTGTATATATGTATCAATTGCATTGATACAATGCTCTCTAGGTCCAGTGGAAAGAAGGGAGATCTCAAGGAACTAAAGTCTTGCATGTCAAGTTTTCCAAACCGTCATCACGGCAATAAAATAATCTGTCAAATTCTTAAAATTTACAGCCATCCCAGACACAGGGGATTTTGACCAGGTTTGTGTCTTCAGATACGGAGCTAATCTCACTCCTGGAACTGTAAACGTGATGGCCAAAGACACAGACAGCCTGACCGCAGACCTGTCTGGCAGCTTCATTAGACATCTCTTGCCTGACTGATTAAACTGCCTTTAAGACCCACTTTTACTTTTTCAAGGCTTTTGTTTAAATTAAAAAGTCACCTTTTCAAGCAAATGATCTGTTGCTCCCCTCAGTGCAGCACCATAGTGCAGTTTGATTATTACTAGTATGACTCCGGGTGACGACCCAGCTGCCCAGGCACATCGGCCCCGGCTCTTCCCCTGGGGACAGCCACGACACTGG
>SJYA01001570.1:1638133-1715215 GCA_006410615.1 Neotragus moschatus | reverse complement strand
CACACTGGGTGGGGGGGGGGGGCGGGAGGGGCTGTTATTTATTTGCAGTAGAACCTAGTGAGGGGGCCTGGCTGGGGAACCATCAAGTTCCTCATTCCCAACAAAATCCTGATGGAGTCCTAATGGGAAAACTGGGTTCCATTGTAGGACACATCTGCAGCCTGGAAATCCTTCCTTTCAGACATTAGCAGTGACTTTTTTAATCTGAGTTAAGTGACACCATTTCATAAACCTCCATATTTTATCACTGTCCACTTTTTAAAAACAACCAAACCATCAACTTTTTCAGATAATGGATTATTGCATCAAAAAAATAGAAACACATACCATACTTCAAATAATAAATGCTAACATTTTACTGTAATGAATCAAGAGGTTTTACATAATGTATAAAACAGAGAGCAGGCCCACACTCATGAGCCCCTCCTGAGGGCATTCAAGCTAAACAAAGAAACCTCACTTAGTCTCTCCTGAGATTTTTCTGTTGGTGTGATGGCAGATACAGAAGAACCATCCGGTTTAGAGATAAACCATTACCAAGCTGTTTTAACTTTGTGGGCAACCACTGACGGCTATTCCCCATACATTTCACAGCAGGCGCAAGATGAGGAATCTAAAAACTAGAGGCCAGAGATGCAAGGAATCTCTGCTTTAATGTGGGAGAGGAAGAAACTGTGTCTCTTTGCAGCCTTGTTTTTGCCTTTATCTCACATGGTTTGTATTGTTTATAATGCCTGCCTTTATTTCATAATGTATTTGCCATGCCTCAGTGTGAGACCAATTCCTTTGTCATGAAGTGTATGAAAGAAGCCAGGTCGGGCAGTGTCTACACAGGTGTAGGACTGATGCTGAGAGAGCCTTATTTCCCAGCACTGACATTTTTCATTTGTTAGTTATAGAATTTTAAGCTTTTATCTGTTATTAAATTCTATGCAAAATTGATTTTTGGATTATATTTTGTTCTTTTTTTTTTTTCTTTTTACATTTTCAATTATAATTAAATCCTCCATAATCATGAAGGGTTGAGTAGAACTGCTGTTGGCAAACTCCTACTGAGCGTCAGTAACTCGATGCGAACAGGGTTAGTGAACCATATTAAAGAAATAGTATTGCCCTTTTCATTTTCATTTCAATGAGATTCAATTTATAATAAATAAATTTGCATATTGATATTGCAAATAAAATCCAAAAATTAAAAAAAAACCACAAGTTTTCATGTACTTGAAAGGTAAACAGTTTCTAGTTCTTTGAGAATATTACTAGGCTGTCTTAACCACAAAGCCCAAGTTCTTGACACAGATTCACATCAGCCTAGTCGTGGGAGACTTTGCTGCTGTTGACACATGGGGAATTCACACATGGGCACTGATNATAAACAAAAAACATTAAAAAAAAACCACAAGTTTTCATGTACTTGAAAGGTAAACAGTTTCTAGTTCTTTGAGAATATTACTAGGCTGTCTTAACCACAAAGCCCAAGTTCTTGACACAGATTCACATCAGCCTAGTCGTGGGAGACTTTGCTGCTGTTGACACATGGGGAATTCACACATGGGCACTGATGAGAAAAGAGAATTGAGATTTTTTAACTTAAGGGATTTTTTTTTTTTTGAGTTTTATCTCTCTAAATTTCTGATGCTGAAAATCACACAAAACAAGAAAGCTGGTTGTAGAAAATAAAATTCAAGTAATGATATCGAGCCATTATTTAGCCTGAATAATATAAACCAGTTTAAATACAATGAGTTTTTAAATGATTCAGACACCTAAAATTTGATTCCTAATGGAAATATCTTTTGAAAGATATAGAATTCTAAAATTGCCTGCTTGCAAATTTCATTAGTTAAGAAATTAGTTTTAAGCTTTTTTAAAAAACTTGTTATAAAAATATATTAACACACTCTCTAACTGAAGATAACTTGAGAAACTATGTGAGTACATATAGTTCAAACTTCAAAGTAATTTTAAACTGTAAGATTAATATGAATCATGTAAGAAAGGAAACACGTAAAGGGCTTTGAACCTAGCAAGCGTCTAGCAAGTATCGGTTGTTATTACTTAGTTATTGGAGTATTTTCTAGACAACTGTCTCACTGCTAATGATCAAAGTAATTGATATTTTACAACATCTATTCCCTCACCTATGTTTCAATAAAATAAGCCAATCATTACTTACAGAAAACAAACAAAAGTATTTTCAAAATGTTTTTGGGTACCAAACCCTTTTAAAAATTAATTTAGTGTCAACAATTTTAGTTTAGATGGAAAAAATCCCCCCACATAACAGTGTCAGAGTGTTAGGGAGAAGGGGTGATAATTTTCTAGTCTTTCATATGATGTTTTTAATCTGAAAATAAGAGTCTATTTGAAAATCTCTACCAAGTGGGTCTGAATCCAAATAACTTACAATTTGTTCCACTCACTAATCATGTAAGCTCTAAATATGTTTTCAAAAAAAAGGTATATTAATATTGACGGACATGTTTGGCAAAGCAATATCAGCTATATACAAAAGCCATTTTAAACTGCCTCTTTAATAAGGCAGGAGATGAAAAATACCAACTCACAATAGTATGTGTTTAATTAGGAGGTATACTGTACTTAGGGACCTTCTAATGAATAATAAATGATGTTTTATTTCCTGTGTCTGAGACACAAAGCCAAATAATCAAGAATCAAAGCGACTCAAAGTATTAGGTAACAATCAGTAAACTTGGGCAAGATCCTTTTTCCCTCTCAAGTTTAATTGGCTCATTGTTCCCAGGAACTATAAACCAGGGGGTTGGTGGCAGCCTGAAGTTTACTTCTATAAAGGAAGATTAACATATTCTGGAACTTTACACTAATCCTTGTTTTGAGTTAACTCAAGCAGATTGGATTAGTAATTCTTACCTACCACCCACTAGAAGAGACCCTGGCTTCGCTTCTTTGACAGCCTGTGGTATTGTACACCTTCTCCGCATTATCTCCCACTGAAAACATTCTCAGGAAGGAAATTGTGTTGTGGGGGAAAGGAACTGTTTTACACTCGGGGGGCCAAGAACCAAGGCCTCTCAAAGTCAAACCCAGTAGTTTTTCTATTATCAGCTTGGTGCACGTTTGGTTAATTCAGGCAGTGGTGGGGTATTCTGAGAAGTTCATTAAACCTTTCCTTGCCACTGAATTGGCTTTTCTCTGCTCCCCGTGTCAGGAGGGCTGCAGCAGAAAGACAAGGGGAAAGCCTTCTCCCTCGAACCCCCTGGAACCTTTTCCACACGCTTTCTTTTCTTGTATCCTCTCAACTCTCAGATGTGAACCAACCAATCAAACAAAACAACAAAAGCAAAACCAGCGACCAATTCTCTAGGGGAATGATTATTTGCCCCTGATTTTATTAAGCTCAGATGGTAAAGAATCTGCCTGCAATGTGGGAGATCCAGGTTCGATCTCTGTGTCGGGAAGACCCCCTGGAGAAGGAAATGGCCTGGAGAACCCATGAGGAGCCTTGCAGGCTACAGTCCATAGGGTCAGAAAGAGTTGGACACAACTGAGCGGCTAATACTTTCAGTATACTTATTAATACAGTGAATTCATATACCCCATTGATGTGGACTGTTTATAGAAAGAATACCAACAAATCAAGTTCTGCCAAACTCTACAAGAAAGATGCTCTGGGCCTATAGGTTCAGATCTCATAGACCTAAGTTTGTTATCACATGGCTGAAGAACTTTGATTTTCCATGTATGAATAAATAACTTAAAATTTCCTTTTTCCCCAGTTTTATTGAGATATAGTTAACATATAGCACTGTTTTTTTAAAAAATTTACTTACAAATATTGTGAAATGATTAAACACAATAAATTTAGTTAACATCCATCATCTCATGTAGATATCCCTCAAAAAAGCTTTTTTCCCTTGTGATGAGAACTCTTAGGATTTACTTTCTGAACAACTTTCAAATATACCGTATGGCAGTGCAACTACAGTCTTCATGTCGTAACTATATTCCTAGTACTTATTTATAACTTTTTGACTACCTTTATCCAAGTCTCTTTTTATTCCCTTCTTTAATTTTCTAAATGTCTAAAACTGTGAATCATAACTATTTATGATCTTCATAAATAGGCTACAGTCCATGGGGTTGCAAAGAGTCGGGCCTGAGTGAGCTACAATTAAAATTAAAAAAATGATGCCTAGATAGTTGATCAAGGGGGTCTTCAAACATGGAGGTGAAGGCTTTAAGCAAGAGTATCACCTACCTCTAAACTGTGCTTCCTTCATCCCACTCCCATCCCTCTCGGTGCTATCTGTTCAGTGCTGGCCTAGAGACTAGCTAAACCACCCTCCTGGCCTGCAGAGGTAAAGTACCCAAGAGCCGGGGTCAAGACCCAGATCTCTCCCCTCAACTCTGCCTCTTGGCAATGTCTCAGTTCCATTTTCAGACTCTGAAATTTCCATCTCATGACCTTCGTACCCACCCTCCCTTCTCCAGCCCCTTGGAGTTCCTCTGCCAGCACTGCTCAGCTCACCCTTCAGTTGGAGGGTCTCCCATCTGGCCCTCTGCTGGCCCAGGGTTCAGTGTCTCATCCACCTCTCACGAATTCTCTTTCTGGGATGGGCAATACTCCCCACCACCCTCCAGCTCAGGAAACCCTGCCAAGAATGAGGCACCCGGGGCTTTAGTGTGAACACATTGGTCAACTCTTCCTTTCAACCCCACCCCCATCATTGCTCCAGTAGCAGCAGGGTTCAGACAGGGGGTGTCCTCCCAAAACTTCCACCACATTTTCTGCCCCTGTTCCCTTCCACCCCAGCTTTCCACCTCACTGGGGAAGGAAAGAGAAAAGAAGACAAGAGGAAACAATATAAAAATAAGTGAATCTTGCTAAAATGGGGAGGAAATGGCAGCCCACTCCAGTGTTCTTGGGCTTCCAGGTAGCTCAGTGGTAAAGAATCCACCTGCAATGCAGGAGATCCAGGTTCGATCCCTGGGTTGGGAAGATCCCCTGGGGGAGGAAATGGCAACCCACTCCAGTACTCTTGTCTGGGAAATTCCATGGACAGAGAACAGGCTACTGTCCAGGGTGTCGCAAAGAGTCAGACATGAGTTAGTGACTAAACAACAATCTTGCTAGAGACTCAGAGGCCCATGGACTGAGGTGAGGAACTTTTAAGAAAGCAGGGAAGAGGGGGTAGGGACAGGAAGAGGGGGTTCCCCCAAGGCCGGAGCCCTTCTGTGACAGAGAGGTGATGGGAATGGGTCTGCCATGCTTCTCATCCCTCTTTGTGCGGCGGCTGTGACGACTGGGGCACGTGATTGTGAGATACTGCTGTCCCTCCTTAAAGAAGGGCATCTCACAGGGAGGGGGAGGAGGGAAGGCGGCAACTTACCTGAACACCTGGACACTTCCCTATGCCAACTGGTAACACTGAAGGTGTCGGACAACCTCTCTCCTCACACGCACACACCAGGATCTGGGTGTGGGTCCCCGAGGAAGCCTCAGAGCACTTCTTGCTCTATTTCGCCTGCCTCTGATTGAAGTGACCCTGTCTAAGTCTCACGTAAGGCGTGCCCCCAAGTCTGCCCAGCAACCGGCAAAATACTGGAGTGGGTTACCATTTCCTTCTCCAGGGCATCTTCCCAACCCAGGAATTGAACCCATGTCTCTTGCACTTCCTGATTTGGCTGGAGTGTTCTTTATCACTGGCGCCATTGGGGAAGCTAGCAGGTTGAATAAAAACCACTATCCAAGCTGTACTATTAATAGATGTGATTGCACTTGTTCCTGAGTGTTAATTACTAGTGTCCCTTTCAGTTTAAAAAATGTCTCATTTTAAAGGGTAAATTGTGCAGTTGCCCTAGCTGATGGGTAAATACACACACACACACACACACACACACACATATACATTTCCATCAACCAAACTCCTGAGCTTTCCTTAAAGACATACCTACCCAAGCAACCGTGGCAATTTCTGTGAAAGGCAAGTGACAGACTCCATTCTAACCTTTCCTCCTACGTCACGTGCTGTGACTGGAGTGGGAAATAGAAAGCAAGCTTGCATTATTTAGTTGCTTCCTTCCTGTGTCAGCCAGCTTGACAAATAGGTTTCAGAGGTGTGTCGTCCCAGCAAGTGGCAGTACCTATGGGGGCGTCTATGGGAGACTGGGCACTTTGTCCATGCTCTGCGGCACAGAGAGCATTACTGACCCACATTATTGGCAGCATCTGCAGAAGGAGCTAGGGACTGGTTCCACTGGAAAATATAGTATTAGTTTTTGAATATACTTTACAGGCTAAATTTCAAAACTCCAACTTTATTTAATATACTCTGTCATGTATCTTGGATCTTTCCTTTTCTGTTTTCTCAATATTCCTTTTAGTCCACGCTGGTGAAGAAAATTATCTGACAATGCACGCAATTTTTTTCTTTTTACGGTCCTGTATATGTTTAAACCTATAGAATATTCTTTGGATATGCTTTGGGATGCCCCATGCATTAGTCAGAATTCTTTGGAGATGTTAGTAACACACACACACACACACACACACACACACACACACACGTATACAATCATACAACGAACAGAGATGGATTGCTAGGAACAAACGTCAAATGGCATGCCATATGACACTGCTTCTAAGACTTACTTATGTTTTCCCTTTCTTCCTTCTTTCTCTTTTCTTTTCTTTCTTCTTTTCTTTTGTTTTTCCTTTAATTTTTTGAGCATTTTAACACCTGAACAGTTATCTTTACCTGAATATACACATCAATATTTGCAGAAAGGTTGTCTGTGGCTTGGGAAAAAAGTCCCAAGACTCTAACAGAGCACTTTTTCTAGAAATACCACATCACTGCTATGCCTGGTGAACACTGGGTGAAAAAACATGTATGGCAATAACTACAAGCCCAAAAATGATTCAGAAGAATTGAATACTGCAAAGAAGGAAGCTCTAGAAATACCACTGGTCTTGTTTATATCTTCTTTTTATTTAAACACAAGAGCAAGGCATCTTAGATCAGTAGCTAAATAAGTCTCTAAGAGTTCTTTCAGTATATATAAAATTTCATAACTATGCAATTTACAATCAAGGGCACCTTTGTGCAAAAGAAATAGGTGATGTCTACAAATCTACATGCATTTTCTGCTCACAAGATAAGGATTATAGACAAGTTCCAAGTTTAAACTGATAGAAGCATAATTCTTCAGTGTTATAACACTATTTCTGATCTGCTTTTAAAAAATTTTTTATTACAGTGCAATTGACATATCACATTATGATAGTTTCAGGTGTACAACACAATGACTTGATATTTGTATATACTGCAAAATGATCACCACAATAGTCTAGTTAACATTGATCTGCATATTATGTTTACACATGAGATCATGGGAGAGGGACTAGGAGAACTTCCTTGAGCTGGTATAGAAAGGGTGCTGGCCAATTAGAAGGGAACTGCTCACCAGCAGACTTAGGAGACTCACTTTCTCTCTCTGCATCTCAGTTTCCTTATCTGTAACAGAAATTGCATAATCACTAAGATCTCTTCCAGTTATAAAATGTTTAAAGTGAACAATGGGATATGCTGTATAAACCTAGTGTTCTTACTGCAGAATTACATTGATTATGTTAGAATTTCTCAAGCATGGCAACTATATCACAAAGAAAATTTATTCATAGTAATTCATAGTACCCATTAGAACAGCAACACTCACAGTTTTTCCTAAATCCATCAAAACAGCACAAAATACTAGGTTAAACATTATTAAATTGTTTTTCTTTTAGCCTACCCATGATAAACACACCAAGATATCCGGTGTAAGTGCTAATGAGTTCAGGGTCACTAGGAAACATCAGGAAATAGTAATTCCTAACTAAGTCCGGCAGGTTGATTCTATATGTGTAGAAAAGGTGTCAGTCAATTTCTTATTTTTTTTCCCTCAAAGAATCAAGAGAAGGAAGTGGTCACTAGGTAAACATGCCAGACCAAAGGCATCCCACAGCTAAGAATCAGAGTGCAAAGAGAAAACAGCTTGCTGTTCAGAATTACATGAAATTTCTATTAGAACACAATGCAGGCTAAATATTCAAGCTTACAAAAAAAGTCTTACCAACTAAGAAAAGAAGAAAACACACAATAGAAGTATGGCAACCTAACAACAGCGACAGTCTTTCTAATGAGGCTGGGTGCTAACTCCAACATGGAATATCAAGAATAAAAAATATTCTTTATTTTGTCCTAGTTATAGTCTTATTCCTTTCTTTTCATTGCAAATGCATAAAGACCCCAGGATATTGGTGCTTCTGATTTTTGCAAAGTACATAAAGAACAAGAAGCAGGAAAAGGAAAAAAAAAAAGTTTTACTTAGCTGTGGAAGGCCGATAAATGCTAAGTGTACAGCAGAATCTCCTTGGTGGGTGGTTTTGTGTTTCGATTTTTGGGGGGGGGGAGTGAGGAAACGGAAACAATGAAAGAATGAGTTATCCAGGGTCACAAAAGGAATTGGTTCTTAGAATAACTGATTTCTGAGCCATTGATTATGTGCAAAACTGAGCTCTCATGTCAAAGACTGCCTAGGGACATACACAAAAGTAAGCAAATTTGTGGACAGACATAAGGAAAAATTCTCTAATATAAAAATATAAGATAGTAGAGTACCTACCTACTGTAATTGTTCACCCTCTGCCCATTTCAAAAAATAGAGGTACCGAATGTATCATTCTCTAAAACCACTGCTGGCCTGGTATCCTTTTAGACCTGGAAATGATTCCTAACTATAGCTCTGACTGCTTCTTTCCAGTTTCTTTCAGTAACTTACCCCTCCTTTTACTATTCCATCATTCTTTTGTGTCTGAAGCCACTTTATCCATAGTATTTTTAAATGCTGTTCAGTTCAGTTCAGTCTCTCAGTTATGTCCGACTCTTTGCGACCCCATGAATAGCAGCACTCCAGGCCTCCCTGTCCATCTCCATCTCCGGAGTTCACTCAAACTCACGTCCATCGAGTCGGTGGTGCCATCCAGCCATCTCATCCTCTGTCATCCCCTTTTCCTCCTGTCCCCAATCCCTCCCAGAATCAGAATCTTTTCCAATGAGTCAACTCTTCACATGAGGTGGCCACAGTACTGGAGTTTCAGCTTTAGCATCATTCCTTCTGAAGAAATCCCATGGCTGATCTCCTTCAGAATGGACTGGTTGGATCTCCTTGCAGTCCAAGGGACTTTCTAGAGTCTTCTCCTACACCACAGCTCAAAAGCATCAATTCTTCGGCACTCAGCTTTCTTCACAGTCCAACTCTCACATCCATACATGACCACTGGAAAAACCATAGCCTTGACTAGATGGACCTTTGTTGGCAAAGTAATGTCTCTGCTTTTGAATATGCTATCTAGCTTGGTCATAACTTCCCTTCCAAGGAGTAAGCGTCTTTTAATTTCATGGCTGAAGTCATCATCTACAGTGATTTTGGAGCCCGAAAAGATAAAGTCTGCCACTGCTTCCACTGTTTCCCTATCTATTTCCCATGAAGTGGTGGGACCGGATGCCATGATCTTCGTTTTCTGAATGTTGAGCTTTCAGCCAACTTTTTCACTCTCCACTTTCACTTTCATCAAGAGGCTTTTTAGTTCCTTTTCACTTTCTGCCACAAGGGTGGTGTCATCTGCATATCTGAGGTTATTGATATTTCTCCCGGCAATCTTGATTCCAGCTTGTGCTTCTTCCAGCCCAGCATTTCTGATGATGTACTCCGCACAGAAGTTAAATAAGCAGGGTGACAATATACAGCCTTGACATACTCCTTTTCCTATTTGGAACCAGTCTGTTGTTCCATGTCCAGTTCTAACTGTTGCTTCCTGACCTGCATGCAGATTTCTCAAGAGGCAGGTCAGGTGGTCTGCTATTCCCATCTCTTTCAGAATTTTCCATAGTTTATTGTGATTCACACAGTCAAAAGCTTTGGCATAGTCAATAAAGCAGAAATACTAAATGTAACACCCCAAGATGGCCTGGCCAATAGGGAAGAGTCCACTTCACTCTCTTTCTCTGTACTAAAGTATTAATGCAACTAGTGCTCCCTGAGGCCTTTTTATCTTTTTTGTAAATTCTGGCCCCAGTTTGATGTCAGTCCCAAACCTTGAAGCTCTCAGGGGCTATTGTCACAATTCTCCCATTCCATACTTGAGTTTTGGACCCAGGTGAGGACTTCACATATTTCTTTTTGTTAGATTTGGCCCATTGAGATACTTATAGATTCTGATTCTGCCATCTACCAAGGAGCATTTCCAACCAGCTCCAGGCCATTTGCAAGTGTGATTAGCCTACCCACTACCTCATCATCTGAGTTATTGATTAAAATGGTGAAAGCAGAGAAGAGTGTCTGGTAATACTGGGGTCTAAATCTCCCTCTTGGGTGATATTTGTAAATTAGCCCCTATATCAGTCAGGGTCCAGCCAGGAAAACAGAAACTACCCTGGTTACTTAAAACAGAGAGGATCTAATACAAGGGAATTGTTGCCCAGGCAACAGAAGATCTGAGATGTCAACCAGGGAGTAGTTAGGCAAGCAAGAGCTGTGACAACGAGAAGCCACTGTCAGTCACAGACTGGAGTACCCATGGGGGCGGGGTTGGTAAGCCCACATAGCAGTGAAAAGTGGAGCCATGGAGGAAAACTGCCCCTGCTAGAGCTGCCAGCCAAGGCACAGAGGAAGGAGGCAAAAATCCCCCCCTTCCCCTTTCTACCTTTGCCTAACCCAGCCGGAAACCAGCTGATGCAGGAGCTTCGGAAACACTGCCTGCTTAGGTCAGCCTCTGTGACACAGAGCAGAGAAACACTCTTGAATCCAAGACAGTTTTTCCATCTTGTTCACAGAAAAATAAGAAGAGAGTTTCTTAAGTGCCCTGGTGAGGTGCAGATCCATAATCTTAACTCCGTTTGACTTATCCTAAAACACTGATAGTCCTGTTAAATGAAGAAATGAGATGATTCTGCCATCGCTTAGTTTTGGTGATGTTTTTCTTTCTTATCCAAATCCTCACAAATTATTGGTCTATATACATAAGTTGACAAACTACAGCCTGCAGACCATATCAAGTTTATCATCTGTAATTGTAAATTAAGTTTTATTGCATACAGCCACACTCATTCATTTACGAAAGCTTATGGTAAAGAACCTGCCTGCCAATGCAGGAGATGTAAGAGACTCGGGTTAGATCCCTGGGTTGGGAGGAAGATCCCCTGGAGAAGGGAATGGCAACCCACTCCAGTATTCTTGTCTGGGATATCCCATGGACAGAGGAGCCTGGTGGGCTACAGTCCATGAGGTTACAAAGAGTCAGACAGAACTGAGTGACTAAATAACAATTGCTTTCATGCCTTAAAGGCAAAGTTGGGTTGTTGTAACAGAGGCCAGAGGGCCCTCAACATTTAAAATATTTACTACATGATCCTTACTTTAATTTTCTTTTTTTTTTTTTTTTCCTGCACCGAGCTGCTTGTGGGATCTCAGTTGCCTGGAAAGGGACTGAACCCAGGCTGGGAAAGTGCCTAATCCTAACCATTAGACCACCCGGGGACTCCCTTACTGTTTACTTTAAAAGCCAGCCCCTGGGTCTACAATTTGCCAAATCCAACTACTTCCATCTTCTAAACAGCAAACATTTCCCATCTGTGGCCTTTCCTTGTCTTTTCAATTTTCTATTTTATTTGTTAGATAGTCAATAGTGGTTGATCAATTTTCTTTGCTCTTTCGTTCAGGGGGACTTAAAATGCCCCCATCATAGCCTGCAAGACCCTTTACAAATGGGCCCTTCCTACTTCTCTCACCTCATCTACCATCCCTCTGCCCTTGTTCCCTCCTGCTAAATTCCATCTTGTTTGGGTTGATCCACTGAAACATGTTTAGATTCTGATTCTCATCAACGCCTAGGACATGCTAGGCACACCCCACCTCAGGACCTATGGGCTTGTCATTCCTTCTGACTGGACGTCTTGCACCCCAGATGTTTATGGGGACGCCCTCCATGCTCGGTTGCTGAAGACTCACTTCTCAGTGCACCTCTCCTGACTCTCCTGGTCTAAGCTGCAATCACCATCTGTCTCTCTGTAGCACCCCCTCCTCCCCGTCTCTGCTTTGCTCTTGTACACAGCACTTACCACCTTCAGACATAGCTCTTTGCTCATTGTCTGTTCTTCTTCCAACTTCCCCAGAATACAAATTCCAAGAGGCCAGATTTGTATCTGCTTTATTCACTAATATACTTCCAGCCTCTACAACAGTGTCAGGTATGCAATAAATACTTTTTGAGTAAAGGAATGAAGATCAGGAGGCTAACAAATCCATTTGGAGCAACTGGCTACTCTCATCTTTTCACCCATATCAGGGTCTTTTTAACATCATATTCTGCAGGCAGGGAAAGCTTGTGAAAAATCATCTCTGCTGCTGGACCAGAAGAGGACTTCAACATGGAAAGAAAAAGAAAAATAAGGCATTAAGGATCTATGAAAGTTTGTATACAGATTACTCACAATGGCGTCTGCAGTCAACATTTTAAAACTCAAGATTAAGAAAATTTTGAAAGAGCCAGGTCTAGTAAGCTGCCCTGGTTTTTAATTGCTGCTCCAAGGACTTGTCCCTTCCCCTCACATACTCATGATTCTCCTTTAATAAAGTTGCTCTGACTTAACCCTACATGGATGTAATGACCATATCCTCAGAGCTCTGAGAATTTTAACTCATCAAGCCTCAAGACATCTTTCCAGCACTTAAGTCAGAAACAGTATTTGTTCTAAGAATCTATAAACTTATAAACCCTAAAAAATGTCAGAAGTGTAATAACGATGATAAATAAAAATAAATATGAAGAGACTTCCCTGGCAGTTCAGTGGTTAAGACTCCATGCTTCCAATGCAGGGGGCGTGGGTTTGATCCGTGACTGGGGAGTTAAGACTCCACATGTCATGTGGTGCAGCCAAAAAATGAAAACAAGGAAAGTTACCAAAAATGATATAAAAATATAAAAATAATAAATATGATGATTATACATAAAGGAGAAATTGTATTGGTTCACAACTATTCCTCTACCTTTTCTCAATCCATAAAAAGGTCTTCAAGGGTGATAAAACTGAGAAACCAGCACTCATTACACACAGAGTCTTGCCAAGGGTCTGGTTACTAAACAAAATATATTTGGTCAAAATATATTTGATATATTATAAATTTGGCAAACTTGACTTTAAAATTTTTAAATATACATGACTACACAATACTGCATTTTTTTCAGCATTTTTTTTTTTTTACTTGAATGTAAGCCTTCAGCACAACTGAACATTTTCGCATATTCTTGATGTTAACATTTTGTCTTCTTTTTCCCCAGATAAACCTTTACTTTCCAAATATCGCTTCCTTACTCAAACACACGTCTGTCTTCACTGTTCTTACACATGTGGCTCTTTCTCATTTGGGGATTCAAAATGTATCTCTTGTTATTTTACTTTAGAGAAACATTTTATGAGTGTTCAGGTCATTAAAGCTTTGCTTAAGATCTGTAAGATAATGTCATTGTTATTTCAAACTTAGAGGTGAAGCTATTCTGCCTGAAAGTCTTTGTTCTGAGTCACTGGAAAGAAGCTGATACAAGTAAACTATGAAATGATCTAAGCTCTTTCAGTCATCCTTTAGGTTCTCTTGTATACAATGCTTATAATTTATTTAAAAATATTTGTATAGCTTATAAAAGTATGATTAAAAGAAAGATTCAATGGCACCTTTAGTTTCTAACCTAAAACTGTTTCAAATGACCCCCATTTCATTATTCCACAATAGCCCCTTGTTCTGGGTTTTTCCATCTGTTTGCTAAGCATTTTTCAATGGAAGTCTCAATTAGAAGGAAAAAAAAAAAGGAGGGGGGACAATCATTTAATTCAAAAATTAATTTGGAGATCAGGCAACTGACTTAGGCTCATGCCAGCAACTTAAGGCTTTCAGCCTTGGCCACATGATCTGAAGGAACTGAGCAACAACTGTCTGGCGGCTTTAATCCGCCTTAATTTGAGAGCAAGGAAACTCACATGTGTTTCTAAGAACATTTTCGGAGTACAAGAAGTCCATTTCTGGGGGACACTATTTAATGCCCTTGTTTCGCTGATCTCATGTACTCTAAATTATTTTTTAAACTGCAGAGCTGGGGTGGGGCAGGATGGAGGGAATAACTAACAGTTAGGCAACTGTCCCATGTTGTTAAAATAACAACTGAAGGAAGCTTCAAAGACTCCCTTCATACCATGACATGAATTTTCTTTACAGTATGCTAAAGGTGGGCCCAGTCACGAAAAAGACGAGTGGAGAATGCTCACCCTACCTTCTCTGAGAAACTGGTGAAAGGTGCACCCCTGGCAGGCTGTTTCTCCCCCTTTGTGTGGAGCCCACTAGGTTCACTGGGCTTTAGAAGAACTTAATTAAAATCTGCGGATAATTTCCCAGGAAGTAGATTAGGCCCTTATGGTAAACATGTTCTGTTTGGGGGCTTTGATTCTCTCCACTTGTCTTACTTGAGAAGGGAAAAGCGGAAAGACTGAAAAGCTGGCCAGTCTCCTATGCATTTCAAGTCTGATGAATCCTTAAAACTTTTTATTTATCTGGGCTTTACTCATCAAAATGGAAACACAAGAAACCAGGTAGGATGGGATTTCCTTGGGCAACATTTCAAAATAAAAGGTGTTATTCCCTGCACCGTGTTTCTGCTTTCTTTAACTTCTTCCCGCTTTGTTCCTATCTCCAGTTCTTCGAAGAATGGGCTTCCCTAAAGTAAAAATCCTTTCTTGCCCCTCACCTACACAAAGCCAAAACTTACTCTCAAGAGAGAGTCTGATCAAACCCTCAACTCAAAGAGTAAATAACAGCTAGTCTTTCCTGATCTCTCACTTTCTGCCAGGTGTTGTTCTAAGCATCTGACATGTATTTCATTTAGTTCTCCCAGAACTCTCTAGGATAAGCATTATCTCCAACCCCATTTTACAGATGAGGCTCGGGACTTGCTAAAATTCACACAGGGATGCCAACCTAGGAAGTTTCCTTGCAAAGCTTGTTGTTTTTTTTTTCCTCTCTCTCTCTCTCTTTTGAGTCTTTATCGAATTTGTTACAATATTGCTTCTGTTTTAAGCTTTTGGTTTTCTGACACAGAGGCATGTGGGATCTTAGTTCCCCTTCCAGGTGTCCAACCTACACTTCCTACATTGAAAGGTGAAGTCTTAACCACTGGACTGCCAGGGAAGTCCCAAAGCTCATTCTCTCAATGCACTGGGACAAGCTGACTGGTAACAGTGCATTACTTTCCCCAGACAGTTGCATTGGCGAGGGGACACAGCCTTCAGGAAAAGAGTGAGGCTGTAACTATGACAGTTTCTAAGCCTCAGTGCCTTCCTGAGTCCTTTGAAACCCAGTCCTAGGACCAGTTGCCTCTTCTGACCTTGCTATTGGTCTTCATGTACACTAAGGAGCCAATCTGGAAATGGAATCAAACAGTATTCATAAATCAAATGACAGATTTCTGTTAACGACATGCAGGAAATCACACTCCTTTCAGTTTTATGAATCTTAGAAGTCATCTATCCAACTTTCCATCCAAAACAGGAACCCTCTCTCCAAATCCTTGATAGTCTTTAAACCTCTTATCTAAAAAGATGGTCTTTAAGCCTCAGCCAACTGATCTACTCTAATTGTTACAATGTTCTTACGCATACTGAGTGCCAACCTGTCTCCCTGTAAGTCCAGTTTGCACTGAGGGTGAGTCAGATACAGGGCATTGCTTCCTCTTCTCTAGTCAGAACTTCCTGAATAGAAAAAAAAAGAAAAAAAGAAAAAGAAAAAAAAGAACTTTCTGAATAGAATGAATGATACTCTTAAGGCTACTGTCATGGACCAGAGGGGACATAAGTGGGATTTGACAGCCTATGAGGTCAGCTTCACCAGCAGCAGCTCTGAGAGCAAAGCTACTAAAGTTACCATTTTGCCCAGCACTGACACAGCTAGGGAGACTAACTCTGGGAGGAGTCTTTGTATCCCCACCCATCAGACGTCTGATCTGCCTTCAATCCCCAATCTACACTCTAAATTTCTATGACCTTGATAACATATTCACCCTTTTACCTTAATACCCCTATCCTGGCTTCTAACAATGACCTACAAAAACAGAGAAAAGAGAACTGTGTGCCTTAAGTGCCTGGGCTGTGGGTCTCACTTTGTTAAGAGCAACCTGCTTTCACAGACCCAAACTATTTGAGGTTTGCAATATGTGATTCTTTTCAGAACTCATGGCTATATTTTTAAAACATATTAGCCACTGTGACAAAAAAAAAAAAAAATCAATGAGAAACTGCCTTTAAGATGTGAATAAAGAAAAGGAAGCTGCTGTGAATAAGATGTCTGCCCCAAAAAGCAAATTTAGTTTCTTCAGTTTTGATTAGCTGATTTCTAGAAATTGGCATGTTTTTAAATGCCAAAAGGCCTATGTAGCTTCTGGAACTAAATTTATATGAAAGGTGGCGGGGACAAGAGGAACTGAGGAGCTCATCTTTCGGCCTCCAAACTCAGACCTAGAGTTCACCTCATCCAGGAGGCAGTTCTGGAGCTGGGCCAGGTATTCAGCCTTAATGTAGGAACTCAGCTGATGAAGAAGCACCAACAAAGAAATTAAAACAGGAGAGGAGAATGGACAGGAAGTTCTGAAATCTCTCTGGTGTTGATGACAGCCAAGTTCTGGGCTAGTGCCCGGATTAGCTATCCCAAGAAACAGCAGGTGAAAGTTCCAACATTTTGTGAATATATTTTGGGCATGCTGAAATCAGCAGGTTTCATACATACTTTATTATCAAAACGTTTGAATCCTTCTAGTATTTCATCCACTTCTTACTGACTTAGATAGCCGAAGAAGATAGAGCCTAAATTATATGGGTTAAGGATCACTGCATGTTGGAAACAGTACTGTCTAAGAGCTGGAAGCCAGTTTTCTAGTCTCAACTGTAAAACAGTTAGCTGTGACCTTGAGCAAGTCACTCAGATCTGTGAACCTGTGAAATGTCTTACATTTCTTCCAATTTAATGTTTCTGTGCAACATAACAGCTCACATTGAAATATATCTCCATCAATCATCTGTTTATCCATCTACCTGTCTGCCCACCTCTCTATCTATCCATCTGTTCATATATCCATTTCCATCTCTCTGCAAAATGGTCCAATGTAGTTTCAGTTTCACTGTGTTTCCAGATTCAGCCATAAGAGTTATTTAAAATAAAGTAACAAATGCTCTTGGGAAGGCAAAATGTATGAATGGCCAAATGAATGGTAACTCAATGGCGGACTGTAAACCAACTGAACAGGAAAACAGAAGGAAATTGCAATGTTGAGAAAAGCTTAAATTGAGTAGGGACTACCCTATTTGATCAGGGCAGTTCCAAGCAGGGCACTTGGTATCTAGAAGATGCTTACTTAATAGTGAATGAATGAAACACAGATAGACAAAGACCTTCAGGTAAGAGATGGACATGCTCTAGGGTAGGTTAAGTTGTGAGGAAGGCACTACCACAGTCCAGGTCTTATTGATGACTTTAGAAATACAAGATCACACAACCACAAAGAATACTTTGTATTCATACCATGGGTCTATGAGTGCTCTGTCCTGACTTATTTAAATCAGAAAAGCTGGGGGGTGGGAAACAGGAGTGCAGACAGACAATTTCAAAACCAGTTCCAAGTCCGCTGCATGGAGAGTTCCTGCACAGGGTGGTATGGCTCAGATCAGAGGCAGTTCAGCTGCAGAGGTGAGTGCTGGAAGAGTGAGCCATCACTCCCGCTCCTTTCTAGCATACGTTCCCTGGTGAGGGAGGGTAGGTACTCATTAGATGCCAGCAGCAGGATCCACCATGATAAAGCAGTCAGTGTTGCCTTCTGCAGCCCAGTGTCCATCTTCCCTGGAACTAGACTTTTACTGGCAACTCTGATTCAGAGGTCTGGCAGCAGGAGCTCTGGGGAAGAATCCTTTGGAGCTATTTTAATAGATGATCATTATGACCATAGTTTGTTCAACCAGTCATGCTTAGCCATATATCATGCTACTGGATGCATCATTATCCCTCCGTGCCCCCACAGTGGTCAAAATATATTGAAAACCAATGGGTTGGCTTCAAATTCTCTGTGCCTCTGACCCTGAAAACTGGGAGGGCTTCCGTGGTTCTTTTGGCATAGAATGTGGTTAATTCCATTTGTGAATGGAGACACCAAATCTGCTCCAAAATTTGGTTCAATTATCCCCTGGGTTACAAGTTGCCTGCCTCTGTGCTTCTCCATTTGAATGATATTTTCCCACCAAGGTTCTTACGCCATTTATTGGCTATTGTGCAAGGCAACTGGAGGACAGCAAAAAGTTAAGATGCTACTATCTGAATGCATTCCAACAACTCCAGAACATCATGTTCTCCTGAATGATGAGAAGCAAAAGCGAAATTCCCCCCTGATATATGTACCTTCCAAATAAAAGAGCAAGATTGAGGAGGAGGACCAGACTAGAAAACAAAAGAGAGGAGGAACCTCCGGGGGGAAGGTGGCAGATGGTCCACCAGGTGGACGTTGACAGTCCACAGAACTGGCCAAACCGACTGGTGGACCAGGCAATTTTTAGCATTGAGTGCAGTGTGAGCCAGAGTGCGCCAGCCACATGGCGCATTGCCAGGCTTCTCTCCTAGTGACATTCCAGCCAGATAAGCAGTACATTCATTGCTGGAAGGCAGTTGAGGGCACTAGGGAGAAAGTTAAGAAGAATGGGCGGGCAAGCAAGATGGAACAGGGATGGCATAGCACACACTCGAAACCCACATCTAAGAGGTTCCAACATGTCTGAACAGGTAACCAGTAAGGTGGCTTAACCTTTGGTCTCTGCACACCCAGGAACACTGCCCTCTAAGAGAGGTTTGATTTACTCAAAGAAGTAATTAAATCTGGTGGCACAGTGCTAATCAGGATAGCATTCATCTGCGCTCAGAGCTGGAAAATTCTTTCTCTCCCCTTTGTAAATGCCCAAACCCTGGGCACCTTATTATTCAGGTTTTTAATTAAAAAGGAACAGGAACAGTTCAATAACCTAGAGCAATCCATCATGCTCACAACCTAATAAAAGAATGCAGGGCGGCGAAGACACCCTCCCTTCTGTAGGGCCCTGTGAGGCTCCGCAGCGAGCAAGCCAGGAGTTGCTTGGTTCTTTACCTCTCTGCTGACTTAACTGTCATATTGCATAGTTGCTGCTGAACTGCATGAAAGGTATTTCTAATCTCATGACGGTGACTGGAAGAGGTTGAAGGATTCAAATTAAGTCTTAGAGCAGTACAGCTGAGTAAGAATGGAAGGTCAGTCAGTTGACTCTTCCCACAATTCCCCGAACAAGGCAATTATTCATGAAGGAAATTTCAAATTATTTTCATTAGACTTGTGTTTTACCAATCTAACCAAAGTGATTAATTAGGGATTAAAATATTTACTCTGCACATGCTGCCTTGGCTCAGCACTAGCATATTTAAGCATTGTGCTAAAAGGGTCAGCTGTTTCCAGTATTGTTTGGAATTCATTTCCTATTTTCTGTGTAAAAGGGCACTGACACGCATGTCTATACCATACTTGGGGTCTCTCCAGGCACCAAACTGGAGCAGGAGAAAGAGGCTCCAGAGTTCCCACCCTTTACTCCCAAATTTCCTCTTTGTTAGAAGCACTTTGTGACTATGGCCATAGTTTGGTAGTACTTGAGCCTTTGTAACTGGAGAAGGCAATAGCGACCCACTCCAGTACTCTTGCCTGGAAAATCCATGGATGGAGGAACCTGGTGGGCTGCAGTCCATGGGGTCGCTAGGAGTCGGACACGACTGAGCGATTTCACTTTCACTTTCCACTTGCATGCACTGGAGAAGGAAATGGTAATCTACTCTAGTATTTTTGCCTGGAGAATCCCAAGGATGGGTGAACCTGGTGGGCTGCCATTTCTGGGGTCGCACAGAGTCAGACACGACTAAAGCGACTTAGCTGCAACGGCAGCAGCGCCTTTGTAACAAGGTGTTCAGAATGCCCAGGGTCAACACAACACCCTGATCAAGGACTCCTGATGCAGCAGTGACGGATGGACGGTAAGATACACCATGGCACATGGCAGTGAAGGAGAACACCAAAATGGGAGGATTTTTGAGATTTTAGAGGGCTTTTCAGCACTATATGATTAGAAAAAGCAAGTCATGAATATAATACCTATTCCTCATGTGCTGAGAGAGTGGCAGCAGACGTAGCTACTCAGGATGCCCAAGCTTCACTAGCTCTGGGGTGCCCAGCAGGGTCAGAGCATTTATATGAGTTTGCATTTATTGCTGCTTAATGAGACTCCAAGGGGACACCAGCACTGGAGATGTGCCTTGTTTATTCATTAGTTTCTAAACTTTTAAAAGATTGTGAAGACCTTGCAAGGACAGGAGATGGTGGAGGAACTACTCCCTTATATTGCTCCTGGATGCCTTCACAGACGGGATGAGACTCACGGAGATTCCATGACTCAACTCGGAAGGTTTCTAAAGGGTGGTTAAACAGATGCCGATAATGCTTAGGCATTTCCCTTTCACTTCCAGCCAACAATATTAATCACAGTTCTTCAACAATCCTTACTGAGCCTCTAGGGAAAATGTATACACACACACACACACACATACACATATATCATACACACACACATTTATGATATGTGGATAAACCAAATTAATTGCTCTGGAAGTAGAAATGGTGAATCCAAGGTGATGAATGGAGAGGTAAATAAAACCACGATCCTTACAGGGCACAGTTGGAGAGGAGAATAGTAATTCCAAGATGTTATCTGCAGGGACAGGGAGAGCTCTGAAGGGTGGGATGAAGGGTGGAAAGTGGCACAGTTGGAAGAGGAAGGAGCCACGTATGAGGAAAACTTCCAGGGTGGGTACCCTGATGCCAAGACGGAAAAGCAGGAGGAAGTCCACAGTATCCACAGTATCCACAGCAGGAGAGGTCCTGCTGTAGTCAGGAGAAGGATTTATGACAGAGTGAACAGTAGTTTGGTTAAGTTGGCTGGAGCCCAAGGAAGCAGCTGGTGTGGGGATGTGGCTATGGCAGCAGGTACAGAAGGGTAGCCCTGGAGTTTAAGAAGACTACTAATAATAGCAATGAAAATAATCTACTGAGTGCTTTCCATGTGCCAGGTACTACACAGGCAATATCTCACTTTCTTTACAAATCTATGTCCATTTTAACACAGCTTTTAAGAGCCAGAATCAGGATGCAAACCTAGGTCTGTTGGGGAGCAAAGCTTGTGCTCTTTATGAGCACAAAATGCAGTCATAATAGAACAGAAATGGGATGGGGGCAAGAGGAGCCAATGAGAGCATAGTTAGGGGAGCATTACTGATAGTTATGATGGCTTAAGGAATGCCACGTGGAGAAGTCAAGAGACATCTTTCTCCCCAGAGAGATAATGTGGTCTAGAAGACCCTAGGCAACACACTTGAGGTGGGAAACCAGCAGTTATGGCTTCTAATTTGATTCTGATCCCCCAAAATCTTCTTGATCTAAGGAAAGCCACTCAACCTTTGTGCCTCAGATTCAAAAGCAGTCCTTAAACAAAAATAATACTGCTTGCTCTGTCCACTTTGTGAGGCTATAAGGATGAAAAGTATGGTAAATTAGTTCATTTAAATGCTTTCCAATTATTTGGCAAATGCTAATGGCCCGGGACCGTGCTAAACACGTCACTTGCAGGCTTTCACCTTGCTCTTATAATAACCCTGCGCATAGGTACTATTATTCCCATGAGATAAAAGTGGAAAACATTTCATAAAGTTTAAAGTACAAGCATATAAGCTTGATGATATGATTTTGTGGGAAGTAGCACCATCTACTTAAAGAGAAGATGGTAAAACTAATCTCCTCTGAAACTTCTAGAAGAGAAAGAAAGAAGCTGAGGTAAGGCACACATAGGTATGTCATTAGGAATCATGTAATATAACTGAAGGCTCAGCTATAGGGGACATTTTAGAGAAGTAATATTGGTTACCTGAAATTCTGAATAACTGAATTTGGTATAATCTTGCCTCTATTTCTGAGAGAGAATGTATCAGATATAAAACAAATTGATCTTGGCCAGCGGCTTTGAAACCTTATCTGCCCTTAGAAGCTGGACATGTTTCAGGGTATTTTAAGTCTCAAGGGAAGTTATACTTTCCTTTACCTTATATCTAACTTTTATAGCCATTGCAACCTCACCAAGATGAAAAAGATGCATAACAGGATTTGCATTCCTTCTCAGAATATGACTGCTGCAAGCAAACAGTTCAGAACTTACTTGTTAGCAATATTATTAGAAGTCTCAACCGTTTTCTCACAGGGCAAAGTGCCCTGAGGGGAAAGAAGTCACCTGCCACTTTCTAATGTTATTTAATCTTTTTAGTCTGTCTGAGCGGGAAACTGTCAATCACAGTTAATGTTTAGTCACCTTGAATGTTGTTTCATCAGGAGAATGATTTGTATATCTATAAATACCTGATGACACAGGAATTAAGTCTTCACAATAATTACCCCACTACACCACTTGACATCATTACTCACAGACAAGGCCAAAGCCATTTTTAATCTCTCAGAGTTTTTCATGAAGAAATGTTTCAGTACTGCTACATAGATGGAATTGTTATTTCAAATTGAGAAAACAGGCTACTCAGATCTGCACGTTGGGCTGTTTATGATGTCTGAGTGGCCCTGTCTGTTGTTAAATGCTGCCGATGACAGGATAATTGTGATTATGAGAACTGATTGCCACGTGTGTGCAGCAAGAAATAAGAGCAGCTCTGGTTCAGCATTTGATAAGTGATTTGTGTTATGTGCACTGAGGTTCATGCTGACGTATTTAACTTATTAACCTCATTGAAAGATGATGTTTGTCATGTAAAGAAATGATTGTAGGTCATGAGACAATATGTTGATTATACATGTCTTATGTCTATGGGTTTTCCTTCCTTTCTAACTTTTTTCCATTCTATTTCATGTTTTTTTTTTCATTTATTCTTTCTTACATTTTCCAAATTATGTCTCCTGCACACATAATATTTTTCACAAAGAGAAATATACGTTTACAAGCATGTTACAGTGATACCATTTAGTAATATTACATAAGTTCAAAACACACTTGGTTTAACATATTGTTATGTTCCCTCTGACAACACCAGTTTCAAGCACCTGCTTGCCATGGGTTCTTGGAATGCTGGTCATAGGACCTCAATCTTCCACGAATGGCTCTGTCAGCCTGATTATTGGGATGCATTCAATTTTGAGGGCTGCGAAAATGCTGGCTGGTAAAGGTGCAGTGTATTTTGTTAGAATGTGAAACCCCAGATTTTCCTTCTTTCCTTCTTCCTTTCTCTGCTTCTTCTTCCCTCCTTACTTTTTCCTTCCTCTTACACATGGTCTATTTTTAAAGAGCATTTTAAAATTTGTTTCTTCCTGCCTGATTTAAAAGGAAAGCAGAGAATGCATTCATTCATTCACTCATTCTGCAAATATTTCTTGAGCACTACTATGGGTGACAGACCCTGCTGTAGGTACTGAAATACAGCAGGAAACAAAGCAAACAAAAATCCCTGCCTGCACTGAGCTAAATGCTGTGGAGGGGAAGCCAGAGAAGCAACCAATCAAATCAATTTTATGCATGATGGTGATAACTGCTATGGAGAATCTGAGAGGAGTGCGTGTGGAAGGGTTGCAATTTAAATAAAGAGTAATGGAAATTTCACTGACAAAATGCTATTTGAGTCAAGGTGACAAGCGGAGGCCCTGGGACCATCTGGAGGGAAAAACAGGAAGAAAAGAGACTACAAGGTCAGAATGTGCAAAGAGGAGTCACGAGGTGGCCAGCATGGCGAGGATATTGGAACAGCAATGAGATCAAAGAGGTAACAGGGGCTGTTCTGGCAGGATCTTGGAAGCCGTGTAAAGACTCTGGATTCCAGAGAGTGGGATGCAAAGTTACAAAGGTTTTGAGCAGAAGAGTGCCATGATCGGATGTTTATTCTGACTCACTTTTGTGACGAGGTTAAGGACAGACTGGAAAGGGCAAAGACAGAAGCAAGAAGACTAGTAAGAGGCTATTGTAATATTGCAGATTTTTGACTAGCCTGATCCCTATGGAGATGGTGAGAAGGGGAAAGATACTGTATATTTTGAAGGTAGAGCCAATAGGATTTATTGGCCGATCAGATGTGGGGCTCAAGAATGGATTTTAGTCTGAGCAACTGGGAGAATGAAACTGAACAAAAATAGAGTTGGTGTGTAAAGGCAGGAGACTAGACAAAGTCACAGGAAAAGAGGGTAGAAAGAGAAGAGATCCAAGGATTGAGCCCTGGGAACTCAGGGTTGAAGGGATGGGGAATAAGGAGCAATTTAGTTCAGTTACTTCTGCCTGCTGTAACCAGAAAACTCAGAAATGAGCAACAGTGCAAGCTTAATAGAAGTACACTTCTCACTCACACAAAGTCTAAAACGTGTACTCTCACTGGTGGGTGACTCTTCTTCCATTCTGTGGCACCTCAATCTTCAACACGTGGTTTCTGAGGTCATCACGAGTATCTGCCTCATGTGAGGAGGAAGGGAGGAACATGGAGAATGGTGCATGGCAAAATGTTAGGAACCATGCTTAGCAGTGGTACCCATGAGCCTTTCAAATTGCAAGGAAGATTCAGAAATGAGAGCTAAGTAAGTGCTCATGAGAAACAAGATAAGCAGCTATCTAGGCTCTGCCTCAAGGAAGAACCAACAAAGTGGGCTAAAACAGACAAGCTGATGAGGTGGCAGAGAAGACAGTAGAGCGTGATGTTCAGGAAATCAAGTGAAAAGATTTCAAGCAAGAGAGAGGGTCAACTGCCCCCAGTCCGGCTGACAGCTTAAGTAAGATGAGGGCTAGGAACTGACCATTGAGTTAATATTAACATTGGCAGTGACTTTGACAAGGGCAGATATGGCAGAGTGCTAGGGGTATTGATTTGTTGGAATGAATTCAAGAAAAAGAAAAAAGAAAGGAAATTAGAATAGGCAGATGGTGAGTGCAGCCATGAAATTAAAAGACGCTTACTCCTTGAAAGGAAAGTTATGACCAACCTAGAGAGCATATTCAAAAGCAGAGACATTACTTTGTCAACAAAGGTCCTTCTAGTCAATGCTATGGTTTTTCCAGTGGTCATATGTGGATGTGAGAGTTGGACTATAAAGAAAGCTGAGTGCAGAATTGATGCTTTTGAACTGTGGTGTTGGAGAAGACTCTAGAGAGTCCCTTGGACTGCAAGGAGATCCAACCAGTCCATCCTAAAGGAGATCAGTCCTGAGTGTTCATTTTGGAAGGACTGATGTTGAAGCTGAAACTCCAATACTTTGGCCACCTGATGTGAAGAGCTGACTCATTGGAAAAGACCCTGATGCTGGGGAAGATTGACGGCAGGAAGGGAAAGGGGACAACAGAGGATGAGATGGTTGGATGGCATCACTGACTCAATGGACATGAGTTTGAGTAAACTCTGGGAGCTGGTGATGGACAGGGAGGCCTGGCGTCCTACAGTTTGTGGGGTCACAAAGAGTTAAACACGACTGAGCAACTGAACTGAACTGAACTGAACCGAGGCATAGATAACTCTTTCCAGAACCTGTTGAATGTATTATCAGCACAAAGGTGTATCAGCTACCTTCCCTGTCACGGTTGCGACAGGAAACAGAATTCACTCCAAGTGGTTTAAATGAAGCAGCTTTAAGGAAGGTATTATTTAAGGAGATGTAGGCTGGATTAAGGGAGTAAATAACGGATAGTGAAGTCCCAGGCATTAGCTACAGGGGGAAGGTATTATCACCTCTAAACTGAAGGAAGAAGAAATTAGGTTATTAGAACACAATAACAGATGAAAGAATAGAGAAGAATAATCCAGTGGGAGTTGTGGTTATAAAGAGAACCAGCTGTGCCTGAGACAGAGCGTGGAATGGAGGAGGGAGCCAGGAAAAACTCCCCAAACCTTCACTCTCACCCTCTGATCTCCAAAGGTACATCAAATCTAATTGTAAGTCCACCAGCAAGGGAGCTCAGATGTGGTCTCTGTGCCTTGGGTCCATCTTGCCATGGCACAAAGGGCAAAAGGAGTGGCAAGCTGTCAACACATACTGGGGAGAAGGACAGAAACTAACAAGCTCAGATAGGTTGCTTGACTTGGATTTCAGACGAGGGAGATGTATGTTGCACCACATAAAGGACACACCTTTTGCTCAATTGAATGTTCAAGAAGTAGTGATCATATCATTACTGTTGACTATCACCTGATTACTCCAAATAACACTAAATGGGGTCTATGTAGTCCCCACATTTGTGATTAGCACATTACATTTACTCAAAATGGAAACAAATACTTGACTAACAATCTAAAATCCGACTCAATGATAGCAACGATTCTATAGGAAGGGATATTTAAGTTCTACGATATCCTAAGACAGCAAATCAGTGTATAAGGAGAGTTACTTAATACCCAAGGCTCTTTGCATTTAACTGAAAAGGAAGTAAATTTGTATTTGTAATCCACTTGCAAAGTCCAGTTTGTGATTATACGGCCAGGTGAGGATGCTATACAATTAAGTCGTGTGTGTGCATATGTGCACGCACCATTCACAGAAAGGAATTAGGGATTCTAGAGCCTTCCAAAATTAGCATAACCACTATGCCCTCTACCCCTGCCCCCAGCTCTTCCTCTTCTGATTTTGTGAAATACAGACACATCCAGGAATCACCTCTCTTTTGTGGAACGGATAACAGCTTCACACAATATTCATGTTTTCAATAATATCCCTTGCAGAGCATACTGGAGGTTTCTTTTATAACTCTCCTAATCATCTTCCACCCAATACAATTAGCATTATCTAAATTAGTTATCAGTTTACCAAATTGTCTTCTCCTTTTAAAAAAGTCACATTGTGAAATTATAGGTATAGCCATAGACAGAACCAGTATTCTGTGCTTGCAGACATTTGGAGAGAGATAATGTTCTTAATCCTAATTAGAATTCTTTTCCTTTCCTATATGAACTTTTCAGAATCAGGAGTGACCTTATTTTCATTTGGATAGAGGCATGGTAAATCAGCTGATTTTCATTTGTCTTGCCACATATCACCTTCTATTCAAGTGTATTTGTTTAAGCTCTGGGCCTTTTACTATCTTTCTGCATTACTGCTTCTCCCCAAAATATCCATTTGGAATAGATTGCATTCTATTTCCCTCATTCTGTAGTACGATCTTTAGTATATATTAACCATTGTTTGAACCATTGTTTGAGTTCTGTCTCTTAAAGTTAGTGTTTCCAAGCTCAGTATCATAATGTTTCTATCAGATTGTCTCACAAAGACTGGAAAACTCCTGATTGTCCACCAAAATCTGGTTTCCCTTCTTTCCATAGCAGTAGAGTTTGAACTAGGATTATGGATGCACAGTTAGAGACTACGTTTTCAGCCTCCCTCACGCGCAAGTGTGGTTATGAGACTAAGTTCAGGCCAATGGGATATGTGCAACTTTGGGGACTTTCAGCTTTCAGACAAGCTCCTTGTCTCAATGCCCCTCTCTCTTAGTTCCATAAGCTGGGACATGGATGTGACCTTGTCCATGCTTTGATTAAGCAAGACCAGGCTTGACTATTTGGTCAAGCCAATGCCCTAAAGGATGACAAAACAAAATGGGTTCCTAACTGACCATATGGAGTAGAACTTTCCTACTACTGTAGAACATTCTTCCTAGAACTATCTTCTTTAAGCCACTGTATTTATGGTTGCTTTTTTAAAGCAGCTTAAACTCTTTGCTAACTAATACCATTTTCAAATGAGTTGAACTTTTCAAACATATTAGAAAAGATGAAGAAATTAGATCTAAGTATAACTACAGATTTCCTCTTCCTGGGCTGTAAAATCACTATGGATGGTGACTGGAACCATGAAATCAGATGACTGCTTCTTGGCAGGAAAGCTATGACAAACCAAGACAGTGTGTTGAAAAGCAGAGACATCACTCTGCCCACAAAGGTCCACATAGTCAAGGCTACGGTCTTCCCAGTGATCATATATGGTTGTGAGAGCTGGACCATAAAGAAGGCAGAGAGCCAAAGAATTGAAGCCTTCAAACTGTGGTTCTGGAAAAGATTCCTGAGAGTCCTTTGGACAGCAAGGAGATCAAACCAGTCAATCTTAAAGAAAAATCAATCCTGAACACTCACTGGAAGGACTGATGCTGAAGCTGAAGCTCACTTGATGTGAACAGCTGACTCATTGGAAAAAATCCCCGATGCTGGGAAAGATTAAGGGCAGAAGCAGAAGAGGGTATCAGAGGATGAGACAGTTAGATGGCATCACCGATGCAATGGACACGAACTTCGGCAGACTCCTGGAGATGGGGAGGGACAGGGAGGCCTGGTGTGCTGCCGCCCATGGGGTCACAAAGAGTCAGACACAACTGGGTGATTGAACAGCAGAACTACTCATAGGACAGTATCATGCTCATGCTCAGTCACTTCAGTCATGCCCAACTCTTTGCGACCCTATGGACTGTAGATCGCCAGGCTCCTCTGTCCATGGGATTTTCCTAGCAAGAATACTGGTGTTGGTTGCCTTGTCCTCTTCTAGGGGATCTTCCCGACCCAGGGATCAAACCCGAGATTCCTGTGTCTTCTGCATTGCAGGCAGATTCTTTACCGCTGAGCCACTGGGGGAAGCTCAAGGAAAGTATACCTTTCCTTTAATTGTGTTTGAGTAAACAAAACATGGATTTATGCAGAATATTTTCCTTCCTAACCTTGATGATGAAGTGTAAACTACAACTCTCACCCTCAACTTTTCAACATCTGGTCTTTTTTCAAACACTTTATTCATTCAAACTAGAATCTGAAAAAGGTAATTATTTCTAAACAACATTGTAACTATAAAAATAGGATCAATTACCAAGAACAATAATTTATTTTTTTAATGTATTCTTTTTTTTGAGAATTTCCAAAATCAGATTCAAATGGCATGAATCATCAACAGTAAATAATAATAATATACCCAAACAAAAACAAAACCAGAGAAATTTGTATCTTTATCTTTTTGATTATCCAGTGGGAGTATCTGGCTATCCATCTGTTTAGTTGCTTCAGTGACAGTTTGCGTTTTGGGTATAATTATATGAATTGTCATTCAAAACGAAAGGACATCTTTTCAAAGAAAAGACTCATGGAAACATTGCAACATGTAGAAACGCACAAGATTTCTTTGTATTTCTTCAAGAAAGTGTTCTGCATCTTTAATACAAGAAAGAGCTTAGATGTGGCATTTGCTGCAATAATGAGGCATTTTTTAAAGTAACAGAAAGAATCAGCACAAACACTTTCTCATGCCCTGAGGCACTCAAGTGATTTGAAACAAATATCCTTTATATTGTCTCTCTTCTTTTCTGATTTCAGGGTCAGAATGGCATGTAAGTGCAAAACCACACACAAGTGGATCCTTGTCAAAGAAATTCACACCACTCAAAAGATTAGTGCGAGCCACTGACCTTGTGTTTCCAGCTTCAGGTTCTTGTGATCAGAAGAAATTACTTGGTTGTGGCAACTAAACCAATACATTAAGCCCCAGTCAGGTGGCCCCTGCCTTGTAGCTATATATTTAAGTTTTCTATGCACTCCTAGGTTCAAGTGAAGCAAGTGCAAGAGGTTGGAGCTACAGCAAGGATCCAGACAGACACAGAGGTTACTGGTGCCTCTCCTGTGTCTGTGGCATCGGTCACTTCTAATCAGTTTCTCCAGAGTCAGGCCATTTTCTACACCTCCTTCCACCCTTCTGAGTTTTAAATGTTGTTGTTTCTAAAAACTCTGACCCTTAATCTTTTACTAATATATTAAAACGTGTGGTTTTAATACACTCATGGATAAAGCCCCCCTCTCACTCTGGGGGGTTTTATTCACGTTTAAAATTTACATAGAGAACTGTCAACTCGTTATTTCCAACAGTTCCTCCCCTAGAAATCTCAAACTCAAAAGAAGTAAGACGCAGCTTCCAAAGTTCCCTTCAAAAGTTCCTTGCCCTCTATTTCTTAGTTAAGGCATTGCACTATTACTCATCCACACCAGAAACCAAGGGGGTGGTCTTCCCTCTTCATTCTCCACAAGCCCCTCCCTCTGAATCAACTTCTCAGCTAAAATCTTGCTGATTCTGCCTTTAAAGTGTCCACCGTGTCCCCTCTTCCTTACGAGCAACTGCTTATCGGTCCTATTATCACACGAGTCACTCGTAAGTTTCTGAGTTGGATGCCTGGATCCTGGTTTGTGAGCCTCTCACCTTCAGTTCACTCTCCTATTGCCACCAATACGTGAAATTTTCTCTCTCCAGTGGTCCTACACTTAAGAAAATTGAGGAGCTTCCAATAGAGCAAAGCCTAAAGCTCTCATCAAAGCCCATACGCCTTCCGGCTACTTATCTCCCGTCACTGCCCCGGAAGCAGTTCCTGTTTCCAGCCTTGCTCCAGACAAAGTGAGCTTCTTATCTTGGCGTTTCAAGCATAGGTGATGACTTTGTCCACCTTATTAGCATCACCAGAATACCCACTCTGCTCTGGTCATCTCAAAACTAGCTCACACGTTTCTCTTGACTGTCCTGTCTGCATTTATGGACACGGAGTTGATCTACCCTTCTTCGCACCATTGGGTGCTTTGCACATTTGTCTTCCCAGTGGTTATCTCACTGTAGAGTATGAGTCATTTACATTGCTTTCTGTTTCTCCTAATTAACTGAATCCCTTGAACCCTGGGATCAATTTTTTAAAACATCTCAACATCTCAGATCTAGTACAGAACTTGGCACATAATGGGATCCACACTTGTCTACTGAATGAAGGCATGAACATGCTTGCTGAAGACATGGTTACTCAGAGTGGCTATATTAGTTCAGGTTCTCCAGAGAAACCAAACCAATAGAATACACACATGTATACATACACGTAAACATAAATATACAGACATACATAAAGGAGGTTTATTATAGGAATTGGCTTACGTGATTATGAAGGCTGAGAAGTCCCCCAGTCTGTCATCAGCAAGCTGGAGACCCAGGAAAGCCAGCAGTGCAATTCTAGTCTGAGTCCAAAGGCCTGAGAACCAGGGGAGCTGACCTCCTTTGAGGTTACGCAAAGTCACTAGAAGAACAACAAATAAATCAGTTATCTCGTTTCTACAGCCATATCTATAAAACAAGTTTATAATCTAAGTTGTAAATGTATAAATGCTGTTTATAAAAGTCTCATTTGTTTAAAAATGTCCCATTTGGAACATGACCCCTTGACCTCTTTTCACCAGTAGTTTTTTGGGTTACTTCTAAGAGATAAAGGGCAACTATGTCATAAATTCACATGAAGACAGAATCTGTCACCTTTTAACTCTCACAAGCCTAATACAAACAAATAATACAAAGATATAAGAATTGAGGAAGCTTACTCTTAGCTTTGGGGGAAACTCTTCATTTATCATAGTATTCGATAGTTCAAGGTAATGAATGTATAATCCACAGGTTTTAATTATCAGAATAGTTTTTAAAGCTGGACAATTATACATAAATAAAGCTTATATCTATGTTTGAAATTATAATTTTCTTAAAATACTTGCAGTGCATTTGAGCTCAATGGCTAGGAGCTCTCATTTTGGACTCAGACTTATGTTCGAGACTCCAGTCTGCCACTTGTGTCTGTGTGACCTTGAAGTGTTAAAATCTTTGTGCTCAAACTTGAAAGAGTAGTAGTAACTACCAAATAATGTCACTGAAGGAACTGTTACCAGGAAGAGAGTAAATGAATAATAAATGGAAACAAATTCAAATCATTTATTCATCCACCAGTAATTTCTTAAGTGTCTATTAATACTTTATGTTAGGCAATGAAGGCTGAGCTCCAAAGAATTGATGCTTTTGAATTGTGGTATTGGAGAAGACTCTTGAGAGTCCCTTGGACTGCAAGGAGATCCAACCAGGCCATTCTGAAGGAGATCGGCCCTGGGATTTCTTTGGAAGGAATGATGCTAAAGCTGAAGCTCCAGTACTTTGGCCACCTCATGTGAAGAATTGACTCATTGGAAAAGACTCTGATGCTGGGAGGGATTGGGGGCAGGAGGAGAAGGGGACGACAGAGGATGAGATGGCTGGATGGCATCACTGACTCAATGGGCGTGAGTCTGAGTGAACTCTGGGAGTTGGTGACAGACAGGGAGGCCTGGCGTGCTGCGATTCATGGGATTGCAAAAAGTTGGACACGACTGAGCAACTGAACTGAAGGGATTAACCAATGAACAAAACAGACCCCAAAATCTCCTTGCTCTCAAGGAGTTTAAATTCTGGTTTGAAAAACAGAGAGCAAGCAACTTTTAAAAAATTAAAAATATGTTAAATATTGGTAAGTTTTAAGTTAGAAAAATAAGCAAATCAAAGGAATAATGTGTGTGTGTGTGTGTGTGTGTGTGTGTGTGTGTGTGTAGGGGATGTTGATATTTTATGTAACGTGATCAGGAAGACCTCACTGAGAAGAAGACATTGAAAAGAGACTTTAAAGAGGTGAAGGAGCAAGCCTAGTATATGGCCAGGGAGAACATTCCAGGAAGATTAGATAGCAAGTGCAAAGGCCCTGAGGCTGAGGAGAGAATGGTGTTTTCAAGGAACAGTGAGAACTCCAGTTGTGGCTGGGGCAGAAGGGGCAGAGAAATCTGAGATAAAGTCAGAGAGATAAGAGGGGCTGGATCATAAAGGGGGGTTGGTTTGGGTAATTGTAAGAATTTCTACCACTATTATACAGGAAATAGGAGACCCAAAGAAAGGTTTTGAATGGAGGAATAATATGATCTGTCTGACTTTGTTTTTTTAATAGGATCACTCAGGCTGAAGTAGAGCAAGGGTAGAAGCGGAGAGACTAGATTATTTATCTAGATAAGAGACATTATTGGCTTCCATTAGACCATAGCAGGATATTGAGAAGCCATAGAATCCTAGATAAATTTTTTTATGGTGTGGCTATCTGTGTTTGCTGACAGATCACATGTGGGATGTAAGACAAAAAAAGAAAAAAAAAAGAGTCAAAGAAGTCCGAGCAGTCAGAAGGATGTGGTTTTCATTATCAGAGATGGGAAGAGTGGAGGAATGAATTTGGAGGGCACCAGCTTGAGCTCTATTTTAATCATATTAAGTTTGAAAGGTCTATTCCTCCTTATTCCTTAAGGAGGAAGGTGGATCAATAAAGTAAAATGCCACTGATCGGTCAAGTGAGGTGAAGCCAGTTAACTTACCTCTGGATCCAGCAATGTGGTGACCCAGACAGAAACAATCATAGTCAATATCTTGTAATAACCTATGAAGGAAAATAATTTCAAAAATAATATATGTGTATTTGTATAACTGAATCACCTTGCTGTGCTCCTGAAACATTGTAAGTCAACTATATTTCCATAATGTATATACATATTTTTTGGTATATATATTTTTAAAAAATAAATAAAAATTGAAATGCTAAAGAAAAAGAAACCATTCTAGTTGGACAGATGAGGGTAAAATCACCTAACAGGAGTGGGTTCAAAGAGAATGGAAGAAGAGAAACTGATGACAAAAGTATAGACAACTCTTTCAAGAAGTTCTTCTATGAAGATAAGGAGAAAACTGGGGACAAGAGAGAGATTATTTTTTTAATGGATAAATGATTGGTGCTGAAGGAAATGAATGATCAATGAGGGGGATCAAAAATCTGGTAACCAAGAGTGAGAGAGAAAAAGGAAGGAACTGATATAAGTGAAGGTGGGAGCTAATACAAAGCAATTATCTGGATTATTTCATAATTTAACCACATAAACCAAGGGAAGATTGGCCATTTCTTTCAAAGTTCAAAACTCAGTTAACTAGACTTATTGTGATGATCATTTCACAGTATATACCCAGTTGTATAACTGAAACTAATAAAACACTCCATGTTCAATTATCCCTCAATTTTTGAAAAGTTGAAAGTTTAGGATGCAATGAGATAACTTGAGCACAATTATTTACATTTTGTACATTTAAAAACACTACATTCCTTCCGTAAGAGCAGAAGGGTGAAATAAAAAGGCTCTCACAATTTCTCCTAAATGAAAACCTTGAAGATCACACGCTAACAAAATAATGCTTAACATTCTCCAAGCCAGCTTCAACAGCACGTGCACCATGAACTTCCAGATGTTCAAGTTGGATTTAGAAAAGGCAGATGAACCAGAGATCCAACATTTGTTGGATCATTGAAAAAGCAAGAGAGTTCCAGAAAAACATCTACTTCTGCTTTATTGACTATGCCAAAGCCTTTGACTGTGCGGATCACAACAAACTGTGGAAACTTCTGAAAGAGATGGGAACACCAGACCACCTGACCTGCCTCCTGAGAAATGTGTATGCAGGTCAAGAAGCAACAGTTAGAACTGGACATGAAACAACAGACTGTTTCCAAATTGGGAAAGGAGTATGTCAAGGCTGTATATTGTCACCCTGTTTATTTAACTTATATGCAGAGGACACATGCGAAATGCCAGGCTGGAGGAAGCGCAAGCTGGAATCAAGATTGCCGGGAGAAATATCAACAGCCTCAGATACACAGATGAGGCAGAAAGTGAAGAGGAACAAAAGAGTTTCTTGATGAAAGTGAAAGAGGAGAGTGAAAAAGTTGGCTTAAAGCTCAACATTCAGAAAACGAAGATCATGGCATCCAGTCCCATCACTTCATGGCAAATAGAGGGGGAAACAATGGAAACAGTGAGAGACTTTATTTTGGAGGGCTCCAAAATCACTGAAGATGGTGAGTGCAGCCATGAGATTAAAAGATGCTTGCTGCTTGGAAGAAAAGCTATGACTGACCTAGACAGCATATTAAAAGGCAGAGACATTATTTTGCTGACAAATGTCCATCTAGTCAAAGCTGTAGTTTTTCCAGTAGTAATGTATGGATGTGAGAGTTGGACTATAAAGAAAGCTGAGCACAGAAGAATTGATGCTTTTGAACTGTGGTGTTGGAGAAGACTCTTGAGAATCCCTTGGACTGCAAGGAGATTCAACCAATCCATCCTAAAGGAAATTAGTCCTGAATATTCATTGGAAGGACTGATGCTGAAGCTAACTCCAATACTTTGGCCACCTGATGCGAAGAACTGACTCATTGGAAAATATCTTGATGCTGGGAAAGATTGAAGGCAGGAGGAGAAGGGGACGACAGAGGATGAGATGGTTGGCGATGGATATGAGTTTGAGCAAGCACCGGGAGTTGGTAAGGAACAGGGAGGACTAGCACGCTGCAGTCCATGGGGTCGCAAGCAGTCGGACACGACTGAACGACTGAACTGAACTGAAGATCAAATGGCATAGAGAGAGCACTGCCTGAAAGAAACGGATTTGGGTTCCAGGCCTGGCTGGTCCATGAACTTGCTGGTTTGACTCAGAGCCTCTTTGAGCTCTTGGTTCTTCACTGCACTGAGTAAAGGAAGAGCTTGCAAATGTTTCCTTTTCAAATGCTTTGTGATGCTGGATCTCCAGCTTGATTTCCACAGCCTGCTACATAGCAGTGTTCAGGATGTCAGATCAAAAAGCAGATGTGCCCCTTTCAGAGTTCCCAGAACCCTGGAAGTTGCTTGACCCCAAAACTGCAAGGCGTATGCACAGTGAATATGCTCGTCTATTGTTTGAGTCGCTGTCCATAAATGATTCCCAACACCTTAGCTGCAGCAGAATCATCAGGGTGCTGCTAGAGTTACAAAGTTCCATCCTCACTCTAAGATATTCCCTAATCTAAGTGAGGCCAAGGAATCTATTTTACCTAGGTTCCCTCACAAGATCCAGATAATTGGTCAAGTTTGAAACTATTGGTTCAGAGGTCTGAACCTTTCCTGTGCATTTAAATTTACATATGTTTATTACATGTACATGATGTTACATTGTTATATGTTATGTTGTCATTATTGACAGTCTTATTTGCCATACACTTCAAATATTATTCATCAGCTAAGTGAAATAAATGAGAAAATATTAATCTTTCTCCTAAATATTAGAGTATGAAATAAAGTACAGTCTACCATAGTGAAAGCTACTCATTTACTTTTCTCCATCTTATTATAAAAAATTTCAAACATACAGAAAAGTTGAAAGGATTGTACAGTAAGTAGTAATATACCCACCACCTAGATTCTACTATTAACATGTTATTTTATTAGCTTTATCACATATCTATCTATCCATCAATGCATCTCATTCTTAGGATGCAATTCAAAGTAAGTTGCAAACATCGTTACACATCACTCTTAAAGAATAGAGCATGTATATTACAAATAGAGTTAAATATTTGTTCATGAATTTTTACTTTTGAGGCAACATTTTCCTACAATTAAATGATTATACATGTACTGTTTAATTAGTTTTGACAAATGCATACGCCCGTACAGCTGAAGGACTTCCCCAGTGGTTCAGCGATAAAGAATCTGCCTGCAATACAGGAGACAAGGGAGATATGGATTCAATACCTCGGTCAGGAAGATCCTCTGGAGTAGGAAATGGCAACCCACTCCGGTATTCTTGCCTGGAGAATTCCATCACAATTACCTGGCGGGCTGTAGTCCATGGGGTTGCAAAGAGTGGGACATGACTGAGCAACTGAGCATGTGTAGCCTAATCCCCTATTGAGATAAAGAACATCATCAATCGCTTCTCCCCCAGGAGCACCACAGGTCAATTCTGCATGTTCTAGAACTTCCTGTATACGAAATCATACCGTATATATTCTTCTGTGCTTGGCTTCCTTTACCTTAGGTAATGTTTTTGAAATTCATATATATTGTGTTGTTTAGTAGTTTGTGCCTTTTTATTTCTGGGTAGCACACCATTCAATGAATTTAACATGATTTATTCATTCTCTTGTTGATGGACACCAGGGCTGCTTCCAGTCTGGGCTGTTATGAGTAAAAAGCATTTATTCTTGTAAAAGTTTTTTTTAACATGTTTTCATTTCTCTTGGGCAAAAACCAAGGAGTGGAATTGTTGGGATGTAAGACAGGTGTATATTTAGTTTTAGAAGAAATTGTCAGACTTTTTTCCAAAGTGGTTATACTATTTTACATTCCTACCAACAATGTATAAAGGTTCCAGTCATTCTACCTCCTCACTAATACTTGATGATATCAGTCTTTTAAATTTGAATGATTTTGATAGATGTGTAATGGTGTTTTTACACTGAAGTATAGCTGATTCACAATCTTGTGCTAGTTACATATGTACAGCTGTAATGGCATTTTGTTGTGGCTTAAATTTGCATTTTCTTTAAGAATAATGATGGCAGGCACCTTTTTTGTGCACTCAGTCGTTTATATATCTCTCTTTACTGTTCAAATCATTTTCTAATTTTAAATTGTATCGTTTATATTTTGAGTTGTATAAGCTCTTTACACAGTTTGGATGTACATTCTTTGTCAAATATATATTTTGTGAATATTTTCTCCTCATCTTTGATTTTCCTGTTCCTTTTCTTAATGATGTCTTTTTATGAGCAGATTTATAAGCTTGGTAAGATCTAATTTATCAGATTTTTCTTATTATTGTTTGTGCTTTTTTATGGCCTTCTAAGAAGCAGTTGACTACCCTCGGGTTGCAAAAGTATTATCTTGTACTTGAAAATTCTTTTGAGTTCTAGCTTTTACATCTAAGTGATCTATCTTGATTTTTCTCTGTGATGTGATGTAAGATCAAAGTCCTTTTTTTTTTCTTTCATTTTCTCATATGGTTATCCAGTTGTTCCAGCACCATTTGTTGAAAAGGTTTTCTTTCCTTATTCGATTACTTTGGTGTCTTTATCAAAAATCAAAAGGTAGTAAGTGTGGGCTATATTTGGTTTCATTGCCTATTTATATGTCTGTGTGCCAATATCATGGATTTTGATTACTGTAGCTTCATAGTAAGTCATAAAATCAGATAGCTAAGTCCTCCAAACTTGTACTTCTTTTTCAACACCATATTAGACATTCTAGTTTCTTTGCATTTCTGTACAAATTTTAGGATCAAAGTCTACTCTTATACTTTTCATATACAATTAGAAACTGAAGTTTAAAATGTTTAATTACAACCATGCACCCAAATCGAGGCCCACGCATTCAAGAAGTGTTATATGTGTTCTTATTCCTGTATTAATCAAGCCACTATCATCTTATGATCACTCACCTCATCGTGAGAGTCAATTTTTCTTCCCATTGGTGCATCAGCTACTTCCAAATCACCTAGTACATTGCCTCTACCAGTGACTCATTTGTCTGTAGTTAGCAGCTCTGCATTTTTCGAACCGGATCAGCTAACCAGCTCGCATCCCATCAGAAGTATAACCACCTACGATGACAAATTAGCTGATTACTTTGACCGGTGGTGGTTTAGTCACCAAGTTGTGTCTGACTCTTGTAGCCCTACGGACTGTAGCCCACCAGGCTCTTCTGTCCATGGGGTTCTCCAGGCAAGAATACTGGAATGGGTTGCATTTCCCTCTCCAGGGAATCTTCCTGGCCCAGGGGTTGAACCTGGGTCTCCTACACTGCAGGCAGTTTCTTTACCAACTAAGCTACCAGGGAAGAATTCAAATATCAAAATTTTAACTGAGGCATTAAAAAAAATTGACTTGTTTGTTTCAAGTTAATCCTATTGAATAAGTTCAAACAAAATTCGTAATTTCTAAAGAAAATTGAAAAATTCATTCCACTGGCTGAACTAAGTTTTAAATAAAGATTTCTATAAAGAAAAGCTTACCATGACTTAAATATTCTTTCTGCAGGGTACCATAGAATGATTCTTTCCAAAGCCAAGTTATTTTATCCATCATATGGTAATTAATAGCAATGGGATAGCAGCACTTCTCTTTTTCTCTAACTTGAGAAACTGGTTTCAAAAAAAGAATAGCTAGTGGAAGGGGAAAGGAGAAAAGAAGTCTTTCTTATAAAATCAAATCTTCTTTAGCAGACACTGGTGTGTACTTAACATATTCACAGAAGTATCCCCTCCAGTTATGTTGCAAAAGCCATGCAAATAATAATTGTGGCTAAGTGCACATTACTGACAGTCAATATTGTATTTTCCAACCTTGTACTCATTATTCTTTATAGTATTCATGCATTTTTGTGAAAGATCAAAAGATTTACATATCATATGGAGTGCTTTAGGGAATAACTTGCTGAGTACTTTAAATGCACAATGTTCCATAGCCTTTTAAATACGGATTTCACTTCTCTCTTCTTTGTGATAAAGAAATGACAAGATAGAGCTAGATGTTTTTTTCTACATATAATAAAATGTCTATTTTAAAATATAAGATAAAATTTTGATATTTTTATCTGTAAGTCTAAATACAAGTTTGCAATCCAAAATAATAAATTATGGTTTTCCTTCCATATGTGTGTTGAAAAAACATCCACAGGACTCAACTCCAACAGACTCTCAAGCAATGTTAGTAAATATCAATAATAGGCCTATTGACACTGCCTGAAGACACTGACAGTGCAGCCTTTCTGCAAACGGAGAATACAACTCCATTTCAAAAAGCTTTCATATAAAATAAGGTGGGAGGAGCTAGCAACAGGCAGTTGTCAATGGACATGGGTATAAAAATATCAGGGGGAAAATTCTCAAGAGAAAAGGAATCTGGTTGACTGGCTCCAAATTTCCCTTACCTGAGACAAACCAAAAAGGAGTTTGAAAGGTTTGCCATTCCAGATACCTCATAAACCCATCAGCATTTCTCCCACCTATAAGATTATCATCAGCAATTATATTAATAGGAAGTTATCAACATGAAGAACACCAGCTGAAAGACACTTCTCTTCAAACAACAGCTTTGAAGAGAAAACACAAAAATTTCCCAATATCCTCTGTGCCCATGTGAACCACAGCAGAAAGACATTCTCCCAACACTTCCCCAAAATATTGGTATCTCAGGAGCAGTGCTTTCCAGGTTTGTTTGTTTGTTTGGCCCAATAAGTCAAACTAGCTTGTTTGACTAATACTAGTTATCCATATCAATAATTTCAGTATAGAGGTTTTTGTTTTCGCTGCAGTGACTTTACCGTGGTGCTTTCTACAGCGTGTACATTCCACCAAAGAATAGGAGGAGACAGCGAAGCAGAAGAGGGCAGGAAAGACCTTAGACTGTATAAGGATAGGAGCGCTGGCACCATATTACCATAGGATACTGAACAGGTGACCCATTTATGCTTTCCAATCTAGCCAAATACTCGAAAATTTTGCAGCACAGGAAATCACCCATGAAGGAGGCTGAAGAGTACGTGAATCAATTCAAAGCATATGTTTCAGCAACTGGCAGAAGAATGTCACTCACTCATATGTAACCACTTTGCACTAGGATGCACACAAACACCCTATATTTTATCCATTCCAGTCACAGACCAAATTCTGGTAGAGGAGCATGGATAAGAGAGGAGGGTCCATCACCATAAAAAGCCTTTCTTCCTGAGAAGTGCTTATCTTCCTACAGTGGGGGGAAAAAAATGCTGGGAAAAACTGGAGAGTGTATTGATCTGGAGCATTTCACTTTACTCTAGAACAAACCGAGTGAAAACTGTTCTTTAATGAAGCATAACAGTGCAGAGAATTCTGCTTAAATATTTGCTCAGATAATATTTTCTTACACTGAGGCTATGAATCTGGCAACAGAGACAGTTTAATAATAGCAATGAGCCCTGTGGCTGTTTGAAGAGAGACTCTGTGTATGCAGAGGTAGCAATCAAATAAGCTTTGATAACTTATACCACACAACCGTATAGGGAGTGCCAGCGGGGCTCTCCTCCCTGAGCCCGAATGTCTAAAGCAGTGATGCTGCCCCCTCTACATCTTAGAGTGCTGCGCTGGAGAATGCTGCTGAAATTACAAAGTCAGAAAGCACCTGACATAGTGCCATCTGAGTCACTTTCAGAAACAGTATTTCACTGGATGTTATTATTTTCCATTCTTGTCATTTCAATAGGTAAAAATCATATCATATGCACATTAATGTATGCTTGGGTTACTTTTTTTGTTGTTACAAGGAAAAAATACTTTTTCCAAAGTGCCATTCTTAATTTTAATTTCTTCTCTTGCCAAACTGCTTATTAATATTCTTTAATCAGGTGGGACAGGTATCTTTTTATTAATTTATGCATTAAAATGACAACTTTTGTGCATCATGCATATCACACATAATTTCCCTGTTTGTCATTTTCCTCCTAATTTTATTTATTGTGTTTTGTGAAGTACAGACAATCTGACTTTTTGATGTAGTTAAATTTATCCTTTTCTGATATGGTGTCTCAGCATGTGTCATGCTTTTCAACCAGTTACAATATTTATCTATAATTTTTCTGGGTTTATGTTTTTCTTTTTCACATTTAAACTTATCTGGAGTCTATTTTACTCTAAAATGTGAGGTTGAGGTTGAGTTCTAAATTTTCTCTAATGTTTCTAAATGTTTCTCTAATGTTTCTAAACATTTCTCCAAATGTTAACCAGCTGTCTTAAGGGTATTAAAGAATCCACTTGCTATGAATTGCTACTTTTAATATATATTTAAAATATATATTATATTTATCTATATATAAAATAAATAGTATTTCAAAACATGAGAAGAAAAACTGCAGTTTTTAAACCTATATCTACATTTAACATCATGATAAGGAAGATATTTGGATGATAATCCTGAACTAAAGAAGCTAAAAACATAAAATAGTGATCTTTAAGGAGAAGAAAATATATATATATATATCTTTTTTAAGGAGAGGAAGAAAACAACAAAATGATATTCTGTTTTTCCCATATTAGACTATCATATCATTTATATCCAGTGTCATGCAAAATAATGGGCATAGCATTGCTGCTGGTGACCTTGGAAACTGATCCAATCTTTGTAAAGAGCAATCTTACAGTACATATCAAATATCTTTAAAATTGACTTAGAAACTCCTCCTCTGTGAATTTATACTGAGGAAATAAATAAAAATGAATGAAAGGTGTTCATTTTAGCTTTTTTCATGACAGTTGAAAATTAAAAACAAGTTGAATATTCAGAATAGGGGATGTGTTATAAATATATATGGAAGATATATACAGTATCTACTAAGAATTTAATATCTTTTTTATATTAATATGCAGATTTGATATGAAAATATGTTTACAATACATCAGGTGGAAAGCATATTACAGAGCAATATTTTTGTCATGTTTTTGATCTTATAAAGTATGTGCATTATGTACGTCCAAGCACAGGAAGAGTAAGGCAATTATCTCAGGTAAAATGTTTGTAAATAAACTTTTGCTATTTTTCTTATTCTTTTTACTGTCACCCAACATACTTAATGGGGCTTCCCAGGTGCTTAAGTGGTAGATAATCTGCCCGCCAAAACAGGAGATACAAGTTCAATCCCTGTGTCAGGAAGATCCCCTGTAGAAGCAAGTGGCAATCCACTCCAGTATCCTTGTCCGAAGAATCCCGTGGACAGAGGAACCTGGTGGGCTACAGTTCATGGCATCACAAAAGATTCAGACACAACTTAGTGACTAAACAACTAATACTTAATATGTACAAAAGTTCGTTTTACAATCAGAAATAAAGCTATTATATAAAACTGTTTCCATTTTGAACAAAGAAAAATATTTTTTTCTTTATATATATTAAAGAAATATATATTTTATTTATAATATATTTTATTTTAAAATAAAAACTCCTTTGACTGCTCAGTACCAAATTCAACTTTAATACATCAATTTATACTTAAGTGGTTATATATACTTTTTGAAAGATCAAATTTAGAAACTTTGACCAAAGGTAACACTATGAGTAAAGGATCAGTTACGGAGAACAGAATCCACTCTGGTTCGCTGAAACAGAGATGGACTTATTTCACTGTACAGCATGGCCTATGCAAGAGGTCATGTGGCCAAAGATACAAATTCTAGGCTAAGTTTCCAGGAACTGCCCAAAGCAATAGATCTGTTAATTCTTCTTAATTGAGTCTTTGGTAAACATATGTGATCGGTGAAATCAAACTGTATCTGACCCCACATCTAGTCTGCAAGGGAGTCGAGGAAATGCAGTTTTCAGATTTTTAGTTTCTGTAATATAGGAAAGCATACAAAAAGGTTGAATGGTGAAGGGGTCAATCTCTGGTAAATGTATGCTTCAGCAATTGAGTAGAAGAATGTCAGTTAATATGTGGAGAGATTTCTATTACTCTTTTGCCAAATGATTGTCATAATCCCTTTTTGTAGAGTTTCTATTCATCTACCAAGCCTGATGGAAGGAAAGAAGTGTGGATGGAATATGTCTAAAAACCAAAGAGGTCAGGAAAAATAGTTGGTAAATTCATCAATTATCCTTCCTTGTGTACTTAAACTTGTTCAAATAAATTCTTTAAAATTTTTAATGAGATATCTTTTAAAAATAATTTTAACTTAATATGTATGTTTCATGAAATTTGAACACTCTTTTCAAATCCAACACCGTTTTATTTGTTAATGGCCTTTAATCAAAGTACGTGATCTTAGCTAAATAATTACCTTTCTAAATTAAATGATAGCATGTAAGCTTAGTTCATAAATTTTTTCTGAGTTTTCCCTTGCAGAGGTATTTTCTGATATTTTCATATGTCTTTTAACATACAGGTATGTGTACCTGCTCCTAATCTTTCACTGGCAGTGATGATGTTTTATCCCCTTCTTCACTTTCTGACGCTGGGGGCAGGAGGAGAAGGGGGCGACAGAGGATGAGATGGTTGGATGGCATCACTGATTCAATGACTATGAGTTTGAGCAAACTCCAGGAGACAGTGAAAGACAGAGAAGCCTGGTGTGCTGCAGTCCCTGGCGTCTCAAAGAGTCGGACATGACTTAGCAACTAGACAACAACAACACTTTCTTTAGAAAAATACTACTATTTTCTATTTTTGCTAGAAAAATACTACTTGGCCTTTAAGACTCAATTCAAGATTCAAGATTGGGAACTCATGTACACCTGAGATGAAAAAAAAATAAAATAAAATAAAAATTAAGAAATTAAAAAATAAAAAAAAAATAAAAGAATCAGCATCACTAAAAAAAAAAAAGACTCAATTCAAAAATCTCCTCCTGTAAGGAAACTTTCCAATTTTACATCAGATTTTTATTATTTTCACCCTCTTTCTCTGTACTGTCATTACTAAAAGATATTAGCATAGTTTAGACAGCATAAGACCATCTCCTTTACTGCCCCTTCCCCTTACACTGACAGCGATTGGAGAACAGGTTTAGGTTATGTGAATACTTCAGGAGCTTGGGGTTGGAAGTGTGGTGAGCATACTAAGAACGGAGAATGAGTGGAAGAATGATTCTCCAAAGGAAAATTAGCATCTTGTATCAGAAGAAGGAGGAAGAAAATCAATGAATGGTCACTGCACCATAAAGAAAACATCCCAACTGGATCTCAAAGGCATTTCAAAGGAAAAAAATCGGTCTCAAGACTCACATCTCTCTCTCTCCCACTCTCACTCTCTTTCTCTCTCTCTGTATTTGTAGGTGTACACACAAAAAGACATCTGAAAATATGTGCATTTAACACAATAATAATAATATTTCTGGGTAACTGAATGTGAGGTGATTTTAAAATATTCAGCATTATTTGTCAATGCCTGAATCTTTTCTATGTGTGTTTCATTTTTATTAAAATAGTGAAATACTTTTCTTATATAAAAATATGGATGTAAAATATGCCACAGAAACATTAGAATAAAAGTTAATTTGTTCTTTCTAAGTGGTGGATATATTAAAAATATTTTTATTTGTACTTTAGTAATAACTTTTAGGCATAAATAATGTTTATGTTTAGCTAAAAAAAATAAAAGATGAGTAGAGTGGCAACCTGAGAAGATAGGGAAGATTTTCCAATATCTGAAATTTATTGTTGAAATTTAGGCTAGATTAAAAAAGTAAAAACCATCTCAGGTGGACAAGAGGATCCAGACGCACTGGGCTTCATATTTAGGTTCCTTCTCTGCACTGCTCTAAATCACTTATATTTTTATTTCTTAGTAGTCAGACCTGCACGCTAACCAGTTGACAGTGTGAGTACCATCTCAGCGACCTGGATTTTCAACCAAAGACGTGGTGCTAGAGTTTTTTAGCCCTGTTTATTTGAAGAATATCTGTGAGTGTTTCAGTTCACACAGCTTCATTTGCTGTCCTGGGAAAGGACCGGACAGATCTCCCAGCCGAATAAAAGCCTCTCTGGGAAATGAGAAAGATGTGGAGCAAGGTGAAAATATCACGGAGATTTTAGTAGAGAAATCTGAATGTAGGGTTCAGGGAAGAAAATCTATTTCAGGCACCACCTAAAAGATTAGGCGTCAAAGCCCCTTGGTGTACAATGTTCTGACTTCTAAGACAGTCCCATGGCTTGGAACATGCATCACACCACAATGAGTTACCTATTAAAGGCTGTCACTGCTCAAACACAATCTACTGTAAGATTTACATTTTACAAGTATTTCCAAAGATCCTACTTTGACACTGGATCACATTCATATGCAGAGCTGTGTGGGTTATCCCACCTAAATGAAGGAAGAAAGAAATGGGGACTTGACCCAATGCAGCCAACATTACTGTGAAGCACACCTTTCATGACTATGGCCAGAGAAAGGGGCTGGAATTGGAGAACAGAGCTGACCTTTCTGGGAATCAAATTACAATTTGAAGGAGCATCTGCTAATCAGAACAGCTAACATTTATCATATGCTTAAGATGGACCTGCAACTCTACTAAGTGTTTAACATGGTAAAATACTAAGTATCTTACTTAATCCTCTTAATCTCTATTACATTCATTTTATAGAGGAAGAAATTGAGGATTGGAAAAGTTAAGAAACTTATCCAGGTAGTTAGGTAGTCACATAGCTGGGTAGCACAGGGCCCAAACGAAGATTGGACTGTGCCATCCACTGAAGGTCTTTGATATCTGCTGCCAAAAGGGGGGTTACAAAGCCACAAGATCTGACAAGCATCAACCTGGGAAGCTAGAATTCCTTCTCTTGATTTTAAACCGCAGTACAATTTTTTCTTTTTCACTCTTACATTTTCTCACACATATTTATTCAAGTAATCTCATCAATCATTTCTAACTACACCCCAGCACAATTAACATAAGGCTTCCCCAGTGTCTCAGGGGTAAAATATCTGCCTGCAGTGCAGCAGACGCAGGAAACACAGATTCAATCCCTGGGTTGGGAAGCTCCCCTGGAGGAGGGCATGGCAACCCACTCCAGTATTCTTGCGGGGAAAATCCTGTGGACAGAGGAGCCTGGTGGGCTACAGTCCAAAGGGCTGCAAAGAGTCAGACTCGAGTGAAGTGACTGAGCCTGAACACAACTTGGATATATTATGCCCAAATATGATCATACCAAAACAACGCAAATTGAAAATAACAATACAAACAAAGTCTATTCTAAAACCACACTTAACCACTTAAAAACCCTCTGGATATATCAGAATACAAATAAAGGAGAAATGAATCCACTTTACAGAAATGCCTAACAGTATACGAAGCCATCCAATTTGTCTTGAGATGGTATCATTTAACAGTTAATATTACTTCTTTATAATGAATGTAATTTAAATCAGATGATAAAGGTTTCTGTTTAAGAACCACAGAAAGTAGATAATACAAAAACCACTTAATATTTTGCTTTGACTTGCAATTTATACTATTTTTATAGCAACAGATTTACCTTCCTATTGAATGTTGTTTATTCAGACTAGTAAATCAGTTTGTTTTCCCTGAGTGTAAACCAACTGAGTAAGTTGGAGAGTGTTCACAGATTAAGAAAAAGTAAGAGGGTACCAGGTAGTAATAAACACACATTTGCTGCAGTGTACACAGATCATCTGGTACAGAAGACTGGACTCCTCATTCTTTGAGGACATTGAAGAAGTCCCTGCCCTCGTGGAATTTATGGTCCAGTTGCAGAGATATTCTCAAAATTCAAAAACTTAGCATTCGAACTGCGTTGTATATAGGAAGCTGCAGACGCCCATGTGCCACAGGTTCTCTTAAGTCAACCGCCTAAGAGTCATGCTGTAAGAAGTAACAATCTCTTCTCCTCTCCACCATCTGCTCAGCACCCACAAAACAGCAGCTATATATGAGTGCATCTCCATCTGTGTTCAGAAGGCAATGCCTGCTGGGAGCTCTACTACCTGGAACATGGCATTCAGCCCGATGGCCAGATGCCAAGTGACAAGACTATTGGGGGAGGAGATGACTCCTTCAACACCTTCTTCAGTGAGACAGACACTGGTAAGCATGTGCCCGGGGCAGTGTTTGTAGACCTGGAATCCCCACTCATTGATGAGGTTTGCACTGGCACCTACTGCCAGCTCTTCTACCCTGAGCAGCTCATCACAGAGGATGACGATGCTGCCAATAACTATGCCTGAGGTCACTACACCATTGGCAAGGAGATCATCTCCTCATCTTGGAACAAATTCGGAAACTGGCTAAGCAGTGCAGGGCTTCTCAGTTTTTCACAGCTCTGGTGGGGAAACTGGTTCTGGGTCACCTCCCTGCTGATGGAATGCCTCTTTGTCGATTATGGCAAGAAGTCCAAGCTGGAGTTCTCCATTTACCCAGCCTCCCAACTTTCAACAGCTGTAGTTGAGCCCTACAACTCCATCCTCACCACCCACACCACCCTGAAGCACTCTGATTGTGACTTCATGGTAGACAATGAGGCCATCAATGACATCTGTCCTAGAAACTTCAACATTGAGTGCCCAACATATACTAACCTGAATAGGTTGATAGGTCAAATTGTGTCCTCCATCACTGCTTCCCCACTTCCCTGGTGGCTCAGATGGTAAACTGTCTGTTTACAATGCAGGAGACCTGAGTTCAATCCCTGGGTCAGGAAGATTCCCTGGAGAAGGAAATGGCAACGCACTCCAGTATTCTTGCCTAGAAAATCCCATGGACGGAGGAGCCTGGTGTCCATGGGGTCACAAAGAGTCGGACACAACTGAGTGAACTTCACTTCACTTGCACTGCTTCCTTGAGGTTTGATGGAACCCTGAATGTGGATCTGACAGAGTTGCAGACCAACCTGGTGCCCTATCCCCACATCCACTTCCCTCTGGCCACATACGCCCCTGTCATTTCTGCTGAGAAAGCCCACCATGAACAGCTTTCCGTAGCAGAGATCACCAATGCTTGCTTTGAACCAGCCAACCAGATAGTGAAATGTGACCCTCGCCATGGTAAATACGTGGCCTGCTGCTTGTTGTACTGTGGCAACGTGGTTCCCAAAGATTTCAGTGCTGCCATTGCCACCATCAAAACCAAGCGTACCATCCAGTTTGTGGACTGGTGCCCCAGTGACTTCAAGGTTGGCATTAATTTCCAGTCTCCTACTGTGGTACCTGGTAGAGACAGCACACAGCGAGCTATATGCATGCTGAGCAACACCACAACCATCACTGAGGCCTGGACTCACCTAGACCACAAGTTTGACCTGATGTATACCAAGCATGCCTTTGTTCACTGGTACATGGGTGCGGGCATGGAGGAAGGAGAGTTTTCTGAAGCCCATGAGGACATGGCTTCTCTTGAGAAGGATTATGAGGAGGTTGGTGGGGATTCTGTGGAAGGAGAGGGAGAGGAAGAAGGAGAGGAATATGAAAGTTAAAATGTCACAAGGGTGCTGCTTTTACAGCATCTTTGCTTATTCTGTTTTAAAACACAAAAAGTTGTGGTCTGATCAGTTAATTTGTATATAGCAGTGTACACGCTCATATACAATTACTGACCTATGCTTTAAAACATGGCACTTTGTTATAGACCCAAGCTATCCATTTCTCTGATGAGTTTAAATAAAGTATTTCCTGTCTTAAAAAAATAAAACAAACTCAGCATCCATAAAACTAAGATCATGACATCTGGTCCCATCACTTCATGGGAAATAGATGGGGAAACAGTGACAGACTTTATTTTCTTGGGCTCCAAAATCACTGCAGATGGTGACTGCAGCCATGATTTTAAAAGACACTTGCTCCTTGGAAGAAAAGCTACGACCAACCTAGACAGCATATTAAAAAGCAGAGACATTACTTTGCTGACAAATGTCCGTCTAGTCAAAGCTATGTTTTTTCCAGTGGTCATGTATGGATGTGAGAGTTGGACCATAAAGAAAACTGAGTGTCAAAGAATTGATGCTTTTGAACTGTGGTGCTGGAGAAAACTTGTGCGAGTCCCTCGGACTGCAAGGAGATCAAGCCAATTAATCCTAAAGGAAATCAGTCCTGAATCTTCACTGGAAGAACTGATGCTGAAGCTGAGGCTCCAATACGATACTTTGGCCACCTGATGCAAAGAACTTTTTCATTGGAAAAGACCCTGCTGCCAGGAAAGATTGAAGGCAGGAGGAAAAGGGGATGACAGAGGATGAGATGGTTGGAGGGCATCACTGACTCAATGGACATGAGATTGAGCAAGCTCTGGGAATTGGTGATGGACAGGGGAGCCTGGCGTGCTGCAGCCCATGGGGTTGCAGAGTCGAATGATTGAGCTGAACTGTAGAGATAAAATTTTTGAGGCAACACATTAATAAAAGCAAAAGATGTAAACTATAATTAAATACAAAGTTCTAAGGATAAGCAAAGAATAAAATGATTAGAACAAGGATATAACTAGTAAGTGAAGATTTTTGAACTGAGTTTCAAAGTACAAGTGTTAGTCACTCAGTCACATCTGAGTCGTTGCAACCCCATGGACTGTAGCCTGCCAGGCTCCTCTGTCCATGGGATTCTCCAGGCAAGAATACTAGAGTGGGTAGCCATTTCTTTCTCCAGGGGAATCTTCCTGACCCAATGATTCAAACCGAGTCTGCCACATTGTAGATTCTTTAACCTCTAAGCCTTTTGAAGATGAAAACCTTATAAAAGACATTTCCCAACACTGCTGCTGTGACTGTTGCTAAGTCACTTCAGTCGTGTCCGACTCTGTGCGACCCCAGAGATCGCAGCCCACTAGGCTTCCCCATCCCTGGGATTCTCCAGGCACGAATACTGGAGCGGGTTGCCATTTCCTTCTCCAATGCATGAAAGTGAAATGTGAAAGTGAAGTCACTCAGTCATGTCCGACTCTTGGCGACCCCATGGACCACAGCCTATCAGGCTCCTCCATCCATGGGATTTGCCAGGCAAGAGTACTGGAGTGGGTTGCCATTGCCTTCTCCTTCCCAACACTAGTCTAGATTAAATAAAGGTTGCTGCTTGATGGCTTTTTTTTTTTCATGTTAAATATGCAAAGAGACGTGTGGTCCTCTATCAGAAAAGTTAAGAAATGAATTCTGCTTTTCCTTTAACAAGAAGACCTTCAATAGTTCTTTTGGTTTCTCTTTGTAAAATAAAAATTTCAATGCTTTTCCTAGATATTGGAGGCTAACAATGCCACATGTAAATTGCCTTTTATTCCATACACATTTGGATTTATTTAAGCAGAGAAGTGTGGGCATAAAAGTCCTAATTTAATATACACTTTTTAGGATAAATAGCTACTAGTTCTCCATGGGGTCGCTGAGGGTGAGACACAACTGAATGACTTCACTTTCACTTTTCACTTTCCTGCATTGGAGAAGGAAATGGCAACCTACTCCAGGGTTCTTGCCTGGAGAATCCCAGGGATGGGGGAGCCTGGTGGGCTGCTGTCTATGGGATCTCACAGAGTCAGACACAACTGAAGTGACTTAGCAGCAGCAGCAGCTATTAGTTCTATTATACTATGCCAAGGTGAAAGTTAGATGACCCATAGCCAATAAGGAAAATATCACTATACAATCCCATAGATGTAAACTTGAAATATCTGTTATAAAATATTATTTTAGCTCCAGAAGAAACTTGAACATATCATGGTGTCTCTCAATATAGAATGACTTTCACTTCACTTTTGTGCATGAAAGTTCAGAAATTAACTACTTCGCCAGACAACCTGCTTTTTTGCTGTGCACATGTCTCTCAGGCCTGTCATTACCAGCTCTCTTTTATTTTCTATTAAAAGTGCTTTCAAATTCCATACTCTGTAATCCTGACATGACTCATAATGATTGGATAGCTGTAAAAGAAATCCCAGGGGAACCATTTCTGTCCCTGAACTTCCACTCAGCTCTTTTTTATATCTGTACAAGATAGCCAAACATGATCTAACTCATTATTACAATTTAGCCTTAGCATAAGGATCTCACATTGTGGGAATAGTCATCCGATTTCACTGGCCACTAATGGAAACTGTCACAAGAGAGCATCAGAGAAGGGACAGTTCAGTAAGTTGGACTCCAAATCCCACACAACACACATACTTTCTTTCACTTCAGCTCTACTTTGTGCCCTCTCCACCGTTTTTTTTAAGACATATTGGATAGCTGCCTATTCTTTCTTCTGAACAAAATAAAACATTCTGCCACTTTAAAAACATGTTTTAATTAATTTTTACTGGAATATAGTTACTTTACAATGTTGTGTTAGCTTCTACTGTACAGTGAAGTGAGTCAGCTATATGTATATATATTTCCCCCTCTTTTTAAAGATTTCTTTCCATTTAGGTCATCACAGAGCGTGAGTAAAGTCCCCTGTGCTATACAGTAGTTTCTTATTAGTTATATGTTTTATAAAGAAAGAGAAGAACAAATATATATTAAGACATTTATGTGGAATCTAGAAAAATGATATAGATGATCATATTTAAAAAGGAGAAATAGAGACATGAACATAGAGAACACATGTGGATACCAAGGAGGGAGATAGGATGAACTGGGGGATTGGGACTGACATATTAAAATATATATGTTTTAAAACCATTGTTCTAAAAGATGAGGTATAATGCCTTAATGCTGTCTTCCAATTTAAAACCACTACCTTTACAATCAAGTTCTCAACAGGAAATACTGTCCATCAATGAAGAGAAATACAGTGAAGGAATTAGTTCATCAAATAAAGAGCCTTCAAAATAAGTGAAATTAAAGAGCAGTAGTTAGTGGGTCAAAATTGTTGATTTCTTATTTCTGAGAAATATGATCAAGGGATTCCACTTAAGTGTTACTCAACATGTCTAAATAAAATTCTTTGCATGAGTTTAAGGTTCTGTAATCTCATAAAATGAGTTTGTACTTTCCAGGATTCTGTCTTGTGTACACATAAACCCATAAGCATGAGCTGAGTCCAGTGGTCTCAGAGTTATCTGCCTCAGACGTGTGCCTTGGGTTTCATCTTAGGCTCACTCTGACTGGATGCTGCCACAGCATCAGTTCTCTTAGGCAAAGCTGCCCTTGGAAGTGGCAGGCATAAATTAACTTGAACATACCAACAATGTTCGTTCCAACCACTGTACTGATGTCAGATTCAGCAAAGAACTTTGAAACAAGATCCACTTTATTCTTATCCAAAATGAGAGTGATATACAATAAAAAAAAATAACTACTAGAACATCACAGTTTAAAAGTACTCTTTCATTACCCACTAGCTCAATTGGTCTCTGAATTATCCTCACAAGGTAAGTACTATTTCAGTCATTTTATACTATATTGAAACTAGGAGAAGCAGGAGGCTAATTTGACAGAAACTCAGATTTTTCTGACTCCAAACTCCCCCAAGGGAACAAATTCACCTCTCGTTTAAAGTTTGACATTCTTTGAGTCAAGGGCAGTATCAGAGTTTCGGTATCTAATGAACCCTATAGGCAAAAATTCCATCTCTCTCAATGTATTTCTTCAAAATAGTATCTATGCAAGAAAGATAAAAAATATTTTGACGTGAAGGTAGATGAACATCTCAAGTATGTTGAGATCCATGAACATTTTTGCTAGTTCCTCCTATTATTTATTATAAATGGAGTCATGTGGATATACATTTACAAGAATAACTCTGAAGACATCAAAATGCTATACAAAAGACCAGGGGTGCAAATGCTACTGCAGAATTATGGCAATTAAGTCCTTAAAAGCAGTCTTATTTCATTCATGGAGAGCAACAATTCATTTAAGCTGATTTATGTGGCTGGGGAAGAAAAAGAACTCCATCTCAATTTAAACTCATGGTAAATCTTTTGACTACATTGATTCTTATTTTCTAATTAGTCACTAGAAAGTTGAATTCAACTAATCAAGTTACTAATCTATAATAATGGTCAAACTAGATGTGTGTGACATCAAACAACACAAGAAGAACCTAGAAATTAAAGATCTAGTACTCAACTTTAGGGGGCTTCCCAGGTGGCGCTAATGGTAAAGAACCTGCCTGCCAATGCAGGAGACATAACAGACGCAGGTTTGATCCCTGGATCAGGAAGATTCCCAGGAGGAGAGCGTGGCAACTCACTCCAGTATTCTTGCCTGGAGAATCTAACGGACAGAGGAGCCTGGAGGGCTATAGTCCATAGAGTCACCCAGAGTTGGACACAACTGAAGTGACTTAGCAGGCAGGCAGGCACTCAGCTTTAGAGCTTAGTGAGAAATAAGTTTACTTTATTAATTTAGTTTTTTATGCATTTGAAAACATGGCATAGGTACACACAGAAAAAAATCAAGCAGCACACAACAACGCAGAGTAAAACCTGAATATCAGATCACTGGGCTTCCATCCCCAGAGTTAACCATTGTTAAGTGCTTGTTTATCTTCTGGACACAGTCCATGGATAGATAAACATATATATGCATATCTGTGTATTTCTTTTTCATTTTTACACAAATGAAAGCACATTATACCCATTATTCTACACTTTACTTTTCCCCTTGTGGTATGTCTGAAAGGTTAGCCCATGTCTACACACACGGAACTAATTCATACTTCTGGGCGGTTGCATAATGCTCTTTGTTACATCTTATGGATGTACTATCGATGAGATATGCCCTACAGATGGATCTTGAGAATTTTCCAAGCCTTTTGCTATTATTTGAAATCATGCTGTATTCAATATCCTATATGTACACATATAAGTTATATTTGGGAAATAAATTCCTAAGATAAATTTTTGACTCAAAACAGGTGACCCAACTGGGAATTTCTAACATTACTATTTTAACTGAAACTACTCAAGAAGGATTTCACATCATTAAGAGAAAAAGAAATGTTAATGATCACAAGAGTGTTAATGATCTTCCAAACACCACGCGGAAATGAAGTGAAAGTTTTTCTCAAGGAGTGCTTTGTGAGTGTATTTGTGTGTGTGCGTGCACAATGTTAGAAGGTCAGAAAGAAGAAGAAGGGGGTAAATTCTATCACTCGAGGTCTAGTTACTCATTAAGACCTCTGGGAGAAAGGGTATCAAAAACAGTAATCCGCAAAGCTTCTCTCTTCCTTAAGGCTTTATCTGTCTCAGCACCTCTGCTGCCTGCTGACATGAAGTGGCTGAAATGATATATGCTATAACACATATAGGTAGATAGAAAGATCTTGCCTCTAAACCACACAGTGGCCTGTGAAGAGAAAAACTCCTTCATCCAGACCTGAGACTTCTTATTCCTCAAGGGTACCCCTGGAGTCTTAAGAAAAGATAAGAAGAAATTAGGCATATCTGACACTTCTCCATCTTAGGAAGCAATTTTGTAGGCAGAACCAAACTTTCCTACAATATCCTACTACAATTGTGAAACTCTTTCAGCTTAGCTGAGAATCCCCCAAATTTCAAGGTGCTCAAATAAAGGAAGGGTCTGGGTGAGCACAATGTTTGCACGAGATAAAATGTAAAACCCCATCTATTTTTTCTTTTTGGAAAAAAAATTAAAATTATCCAGCATATTTTCCTAACCAACTGCCAAAAACCTGAAATGGAGGGGGTTTTTTTTGGTCTTGCTCTTGACTGCTGATGCTGGCTTCCTTCGAGGCAATTCAGGACAGCATCTGGCTTACCTCATGTTCCACTGAAATACAGGTTCTGAAAAGCAGGCTAAAGATGACATTCTGGAAAGAGGAACTGTGTTCTACATGGAGCGGGAGAAGGACTGGGGAGGTGGGAACAGGGAGCGGTGTTAATGCAAATGTATTCCCCGGGCTTATTTGCTGGCAAACTGAGTCGACACCCAGCCATTTGAATCTGGGCCAGCAAGTTTGGCACATCTTCTGCTGGCAGAGCACAAGCCCAGCACAGCATCCTGCTGCTGTTGGCATGTGTACAGCTGTCTTTCTTCATCTGACTCTCCACCACGGCGGCTGACTCAACAGGTGTTGCCAGGGACGCAGTGTGTTTGGCAGCTGTCAACTTTCAATAATCATCTTTGTAGCATATCCCTTTCTACTCTTCCCACCCCAGTTCTTCCCCCCTTGCCACCCCGCATCAAAGCTCCCAGCACCACTTGGGTCTTTTCGAAGGGCAGAGTGGGGCAGAGATGCTGAATGAGGCACGTGGTCACCTGGAGGGTAAAATCCTGTCTGGGTTGCCACTGAAGTAGGAGAGGATTTTTACAGGTATAGGCCTTAGAGGTGCACTCAACGATCATTTTTTTACTCCCCACTCTGAGGCAAACTGTTAACCCATGTTTTCTGACCTTTATTTCTTCCATTTTTCTATTAGTTTTTCTGAGTGCTAGCTCCTCTCCTTATATCCTGAAAGGTCTTAACCATATTCTTTAACTATTCAAGCCTCTCTCATCTGAAAAATGGAGATAATAATGTTGGTTGTCTATACCAATGAGATAGTGGGCAAAATATTTAACACTAAGTGCCAGTATACTTTAGTGATTCCCCTCCCTGCCCCGCCCCCCCATAGCCCCAATGCCCTGGAGTTTCATCCTTAAAAGTCCTAGGCTTTGGGACTTCCCTGGTGGTCCAGTAAATAAGAATCCACCTGCCAGTGCAAGGGACATGGTTCTAATCCCTTGTCCAAGAAGAAGCTGTAGGGCAACTAAGCCCATATGTCACAAATACTGAGCCCTAGAGTCCATGTTCTGCAACAAGAGAAGCCAGTATTATGAGAAGCCCGTGTACCACAAGGAAGAGAAACCCCCATCTGCCACAACTAGAGAAAGCCCATAGGCAGCAACGAAGACCCATGTAGTCAAACATTAATTCAGTTCAGTTCAGTTCAGTCGCTCAGTCATGCCCGACTCTTTGCGACCCCATGAATCGCAGCACGCCAGACTTCCCTGTCCATCACCAATTCCCGGAGTTCACTCAAATTCACGTCCATCAAGTCGGTGATGCCATCCAGCCATCTCGTCTTCTGTCATCCCCTTCTCCTCCTGCCCCCAATCCCTCCCAGCATCAGAGTCTTTTCCAATGAGTCAACTCTGCATGAGGTGGCCAAAGTACTGGAGCTTCAGCTTTAGCATCATTCCTTCCAAAGAAATCCCAGGGCTAATCTCCTTCAAAATGGACTGGTTGGATCTCCTTACAGTCCAAGGGACTCTCAAGAGTCTTCTCCAACACCACAGTTCAAAAACATCAGTTCTTCGGCACTCAGCTCTCTTCACAGTCCAACTCTCACATCCATACATGACCACTGGAAAAACCATAGCCTTGACTAGACGTACATTTGTTGGCAAAGTAATGTCTCTTCTTTTCAATATGCTATCTAGGTTGGTCATAACTTTTCTTCCAAGGGGTAAGCGTCTTTTAATTTCATGGCTGCAGTCAACATCTGCAGTGATTTTGGAGCCCAAAAAAATAAAGTCTGGCACCGTTTCCACTGTTTCCCCATCTATTTCCCATAAAGTGATGGGACCAGATGCCATGATCTTTATTTTCTGAACATTGAGCTTTAAGCCAACTTTTTCACTCTCCTCTCTCACTTTCAAGAAGCTTTTTAGTTCCTCTTCACTTTCTGCCATAAGGGTGGTCTCATATGCATATCTGAGGTTATTGATATTTAACTAATTAATAAAAAATTTTTCAAAAGCCCTAGGCTTTAATGATGGCCATTGAATTCCAAAGATGTGATGCCTTGCTCTGTTCTGGGGCTTCTTTCCTGTTCCTGTCNTGTCCATCACCAATTCCCGGAGTTCACTCAAATTCACGTCCATCAAGTCGGTGATGCCATCCAGCCATCTCGTCTTCTGTCATCCCCTTCTCCTCCTGCCCCCAATCCCTCCCAGCATCAGAGTCTTTTCCAATGAGTCAACTCTGCATGAGGTGGCCAAAGTACTGGAGCTTCAGCTTTAGCATCATTCCTTCCAAAGAAATCCCAGGGCTAATCTCCTTCAAAATGGACTGGTTGGATCTCCTTACAGTCCAAGGGACTCTCAAGAGTCTTCTCCAACACCACAGTTCAAAAACATCAGTTCTTCGGCACTCAGCTCTCTTCACAGTCCAACTCTCACATCCATACATGACCACTGGAAAAACCATAGCCTTGACTAGACGTACATTTGTTGGCAAAGTAATGTCTCTTCTTTTCAATATGCTATCTAGGTTGGTCATAACTTTTCTTCCAAGGGGTAAGCGTCTTTTAATTTCATGGCTGCAGTCAACATCTGCAGTGATTTTGGAGCCCAAAAAAATAAAGTCTGGCACCGTTTCCACTGTTTCCCCATCTATTTCCCATAAAGTGATGGGACCAGATGCCATGATCTTTATTTTCTGAACATTGAGCTTTAAGCCAACTTTTTCACTCTCCTCTCTCACTTTCAAGAAGCTTTTTAGTTCCTCTTCACTTTCTGCCATAAGGGTGGTCTCATATGCATATCTGAGGTTATTGATATTTAACTAATTAATAAAAAATTTTTCAAAAGCCCTAGGCTTTAATGATGGCCATTGAATTCCAAAGATGTGATGTCTTGCTCTGTTCTGGGGCTTCTTTCCTGTTCTTATCAAAGTCAGAATCAGAAAACACACTGGCCCCTAAAAGTCTGGGCTTCCTCAATGGCTCAGTGGGTAAAGAATCCTCCTGCAATGTAGGAGACATAGGAGATGAAGGTTTAATCCCTGGGTCAGGAAGATCCCCTGGAACAGGAAATGGTAACCCACTCCAGTATTCTTGCCTGGGAAATCCCATGGAAAGAGGAGCCTGGAGGGCTACAATCCATGGGGCCACAAAGAGTTGGACATGACTGAGCAACTAAGCATAGCACATAGTTATTTATTATAGCCTTATTAATAATTCTAAACATTGGAGATTCCTACATGTTCACCAGTAAGAAATAGATAAATAGGTGAAGAAATAATGGCGGAGTAAATAGTAGGTAAAATTAGACTAAGTAATCAGATTAGTCAATGAATTAATTAAATAGATTATTTATATGTGTGATCCTTACTACATGTCAGATGATTTCTATACATTAACTCATCTCAACCCTGTAACCACTCAATGTGGTGTATACCATTATTAGCACCGTATTTGCTGATGAGGAAACTGAGGCAAAGGAAAGCAGAGCCCCTTGTATACACTGTGGGTGCATTGTGGGTGCATAAAAAGGGTCTATTGTGGTGAGGTAGAAGAGCCTAGAGCCTGTTATATAGAGTGAAGTAAGTCAGAAAGAGAAAAACAAATATAGTTTATTAACACACATATATAGGATCTACNTATACCATTATTATCACCGTATTTGCTGATGAGGAAACTGAGGCAAAGGAAAGCAGAGCCCCTTGTATACACTGTGGGTGCATTGTGGGTGCATAAAAAGGGTCTATTGTGGTGAGGTAGAAGAGCCTAGAGCCTGTTATATAGAGTGAAGTAAGTCAGAAAGAGAAAAACAAATATAGTTTATTAACACACATATATAGGATCTACAAAAATGGTATTGATGAACCTATTTGCAGAGAAGGAATGGAGACCTGGGTGTAGAGAATAGACCTTGTGGAGAAAGTGGGACAAATGGACTTGGGAGTGGGTGGGACAAATGGAGAAAGCAGCATCAACATACATACACTGTCAGGTGTAAGATGGAGAGCTGATGAGAAGTTGCTGTGCAGGGCATGGAGCCCGGTCTGGTGCTCTGTGATTGATGACCTGGAGGGATAGGATGGGGAGGGGAAGGAGGCTAAGGAGAGAGAGGCTGTATGCGTAATTACGCCTGATTCACGTTGTATGGCAGAAGCCAACACAGCATTCCAAATTTTTTTTTAAAAAAAGGACTTCCAAGTTTTTTAAAAATTAGGTCACTCTGTGTAATGCATATAATGTTTAAAAGTATATTTTCTGCTGTCTTTTCTGTTTTGTAAAACAATGTATATATAGAAAAAGGCATAAATTATATTGATAGGGTTTCACAAATATTATTAAGCAAAAGCATGTGACTAGCATTCAGGTCAAGAAAAGGAGTGTAAAGGCTTAAAGGCAGGCCTGTGGACCCTTCCTTGATTATAACCCCAACCAGCATCCCCCTCGGAGGGAATTTCCATCTGAGCTCTGCGATGCTCACTGCCTATTTCTCCCCTCCAACTCCCCCATCTATGTCTATATCCTAAACATCAGAGTCCATTTGTCCTGTTTCCGAACTATAACAAGTGGAATCATGAAATATGTATCTTTTTTCACGACTATCTCTTACTCAGTGTTGTTCTTTATTCACTGTTGTTGAATAGACCTCCACATTTAGTTATCCTACTCACTCTTGATGGACATTTGGATTGTCTTCTCTATAATTTGCAAGCTCAAAAGAAAAGACAGATGTTTTGTCCAGCAGATACCCAAGAATAGGTATCTTCAGACTTTTCCTTAGCTCATCTTTCACAAAGGAAGAGAGTAACCTTACTTGTTTAACTAAGAAAAACATTTTCCTTTGGACTTCTTGTCGATTTATTTTCTTGAGTTTCTTCTTCACTTCCCTAAGTCAACAGGTTGCATTTCTTTGCTACTTTATTTGCCTTTACACTGGGAAGTATTATTAGTATTGCTGTCCTGAATGGGATCACTGAAGCCACAATCTAACTCAGACCTTTTGTTTGACATTTGAGGAAACATGCTTTTGTGCCCTGCAGCTCATTTTTAAACACATTTTAGTAGCTCTGAGATTTATAGGTGGTAACTTGGTCATTGGCATAGGAGTTTTAAATGTTCTATTGTCTCTGGCAGCTGGTTAATCGTATGTTTAAGAAGAATGCGTTGCCAGCGTTTCTCTGCAGGGAAAATCTATTCTATATGAGACCCATACTGAGAGCCACAAAGATGTTGCCAAACGTCTAAATGAATTTTTCCCTCCTCATTATTAATCGTTATTCAGCATTGCTTTAAAAAAAACACCACCCCAGGACCCAGTTGTGAGGAGGATAGAGCCCACGAAACAGCATTATTCTCCCTGCACATACCAGTAATCAGGCCAAGCAGCAAAGGCATTTTTTATTGTAAGGACCTCAGCAATGCTGTAAAAGGCATCTTCCGGCTCTCCAATACTGCCATTAATATGTAAAAGCTTAAGCTTGCTAAAGGGATTATTGCACATCATATCAGATGGTAAACTGGCGTTGCAATGATTACATGTATCTTTTTGTCATTTTCTCACAAAACATCTTACTCTTGAACAATATAATTGGCCTCTTACTAATGTTAATGATCAAATTGGCATAAATGTAATACACTATTTTAAACGGAAGGCATGTCTGCAATCTCTAGGGTCTTGAATGTATGCTTTACAGCATGGTCATTGTACTCAGTGTGTGTGTGTGTGCAAGCAGGCACCTGTATAGAAACATATATACAGTGTATACATTTTATGGTAACAGAAAGAAGCACAGATTTCACAAATGAGTCTTTCACAAGTGTGATGTCCTTACTTTCATCGTGGCTTCATAGATCCACATATTCTAGATATAGGAGACAGAGGAGCGTGTATCGGGCAGTGGTGTAATGCATATACCACTTCCCAGGAGACAGCACCTCAGTCATGCAAGATGTTATCCCCACAACCAGCACCTTGGCTAAGGCTTCAGTAGGCTGTTCAGTCACCTAATCCACGTAATGAAGCGCATGGTAATGCTTTGGTCACGAGACTATTCTCACAGCCCCTCTTTTTTGGCCATAAAATGGGTCCCTTGACCTGAGGCAATCTGTGGGAGATATAATATCGATGGATCAGATGGTAGTATTAGTGGAAGTGCTGTAAGCAGGCAAGGCAGACTAGTCACGATGAACTGCTACCCTCTCCCAGGGGTAAGGGGTTTGGATGTAGTAGACCTACCAGTATGTGGCTGGCTGGCTTCCCTGAGGAATGGTGGCAAGCAGAGGGCTCAGTGTCCATCTCTGCTGCGGGCACGAGCTGGTTCAGACTCACCTAGAGGGATCCACGGTATTGCGTCACACAGCCTCAATCCCTTCTACTATGATCGCTGTATTTATTGGTCATTAGGCGGCGCTAGTGGTAAGGAATCCACCTGCCAGTGCCCGAGAGGTAAGAGACGCGGATTCGATCCCTCGTCGGAAGATGCCCTGGAGTAGGAAAAGGCAACAGACTCCAGTATTCTTGCCTGGAGAATTCCATGGACAGAGGAGCCCGGTGGGCTCTGGTCCATAGGGTCGCAAAGAGTCTGACACGACTGAAGCGACTTAGCACACATCCAAGCATCCGGATGGCTAAGGAGAGAGTCTGGCCGACATCCACAACATGGGTCAAACTCTTCGCTTGGTTAAGAGCCTCTTCTAGAGATAATTCACATGAGACTCGAAGGTACACATGATTTGTGCGACTCCCAGGGGTCTCTACATACCCCTTGCCCAGACCCTTGTCACCCGTCTTCCAGTTCTGCTCCTTCCAGATTCCCTCGTTAACCAGTCAAGATATTTACCATTGATCAGGAGTCCGTGTACATTCCATGTATATCCATCAAGCCACTTCTCCCTCCACAGACAGTAGACAATTCGCGTGTAGTTAGAAGGCCATTCAGACTCTCATCTCTACAGGACCTGAATCCCTGGTGACCATGCCCTTCTCAGGTCATAGCTACCATACCTATTCATTTATTGTTAAAACTGGATGTGAAAGAACCGAGAGGCATGCCAGTGGGTATACTGAACACAAACCATATTCTCCCCCGCTCTGGTTGTGTAGCAGCATCCCTCCTGCTCCTGGCCATTTACCATCTCATGGCTCCCTACAAGTCAGATCTCTCCTGGTAGCACTCTGACTTTGCCATTGATTGTGGTAATCGCACCTACCTTGCTTCTGACGTTTAAAGACCAATGACTACAATCCCCTTTGTTCTCAGAGAGCCCATTGTGTAGCAGCATCTCCACCACCATTCCTGACCTGAGCTGAGGAAGAAGAAGGCTACCAATGAGCTGCTCAATGATGCTGGTGGCCCTTACCTTCCTGAAGAAGGTAAATCCTTGGTTAGTAAGAGTTTTTAGACTTATGTAGTGGATTCATTTAAGCATGCCCGCATTTTGTGCCTTTTGGTCCCTTCCTGCACTACCTACCGTGGTAGTTATGCCCCTTTCTCTACACTTAGTGTGGCCATCAAGTTTTCTAAGCTTCTAGGAGCATTCCTAGCACAGTATTAACATAACCTCTGGGATCTTTCATAGTCTATTAAATCTCATTTCGTAAACTCTTCCTTATTCAATTTTATGTTCTACCGTCTTTATTCAGTACCAGTCCTAAGCACACTCTTCTGGCCATAACTCTTGAATTTAGTCTCCTCTCCTTCTTCAGCCTAGCACATTCCTAGCTGGGCTTTGCTGAGATTTGATCTTTGTTAACAGCCTGGTTATTTGGAGAGGAGATGGGATACAGAGAGAGAGGCATGAGGGAGAGAGCACGGTCTTTTAAGGCATTATTTGAGTCTTCAGAATGCTCTTCAAGGGGTCCCTTATATCCCGACAAGGAGAAGGGCCCCCTTCTGCAGGCCCAGGGGCTTCAGGAAATTCTGAAGTTCAAAGTCTTCAAATACTTATACCTAGTTGGACCAAAAAAAGGCTGAGCATGGAAGAATTGATGATTTTGAACTGTGTTGCTGGAAAAGACTCTTGAGAGTCCCTTGAACAGCAAGGAGATCAAACCAGTCGATCCTAAAGGAAATCAATCCTGAATATTCATTGGAAGGACTGATGTTGTAACTGAAGCTCCAATAGTTTGACCACTGGATGTGAAGAGCCAGGTCATTGGAAAAGACCCTGATGCTGGGAAACATTGAGGGAGGGAGAAGGGAGTGACAGAGGATGAGATGCTTAGATAGCATCACCGACTCAAAGGACATGAGTTTGAGTAAACTCCAGGAGATAGTGAAGGACAAGGAAGCCTGGCATGTTACAGTCCACGGGATTGCAAAGAGTCAGACATAACTTAGCGACTGAGCAACGAAGACCACAAGATAGCCCCGTCTCAAACCACAGGGCCCATGCTGAACCTGGTGTGAAGCTCCCTTATTTATTTATTTTTTTTCTATTTTTTTTCTATTTATTTTATTTTATTTTATTTTTTCGATAATACATAAATAATTTAATTTAAAAAATATGACTTACAGCAAAGAAACAAATCTATAATGGCAAATATTAAGGCAACAAAATATGAATAAGAAAAGGTGATTTTTAAAGCCAGGATCATTACCAATGACTCAAAATNAAAGACCCTGATGCTGGGAAAGAGTGAGGGCAGGAGGAGAAGGAGGCAACAGAGGATGAGATGGTTGCATGGCAATACTGACTCAATGAACATGCGTTTGAGTGGACTCCGGGAGTTGGTGGTGGTCAGGGAGGCCAGGCGTGCTGTGGTTCATGGGGTTACAAATAGTTGAACATGACTGAGCAACTGAACTGAACTCAAGTGATTGGATGATGCCCACTCACACTGGGGAGGGTCATCTCCTGCACTCAGTCCAACAAAGCATATGCTGATCTCTTCTGGGAACACCCTCCCTCACAAACACACTTAGAAATATTGTTTTCCCAAATATCCATGCACCCCATGGCCTAATCAAGTTGACACATAAAACTAATCATCACACCCTCTCAAATTAATATGTTGGAGTCCTAACCCCTGTTGCATAGAATGATACCTTTCTTGGAAATAAGATTGCTGCAGTTGTATTCATTCAGATGAGTTCATACTGGAATAGAGTAGGCCCATCATCTGATGTGACTGGAGTCCTTATTAAAGGGAATGTTGAGACACAGACATGCACATATGGAAAACACCAAGCAAAGATGAAGGCAGAGATCAGGGTGATGCAGAAGGAAAGGAATGCCAAAAATTGCCACAAAACCACTAGCACTGGGACATAAACAGGGAACCTTGATCTTCTAGCCTCCAAAACGTGAGACATGAAATTTCTATTGTGTAAGCTCCCCAGTTTTGATACCTTGTTTCTGCTTTCATGAATACAGAAGGGCTTAGACAAAAAACAGTCATGAATCATTCAAAACGAGAGAACATGGAGAAAGACTCAGGAATTTCCTGTACCCTAGCCTATGCGCATTAACTTCCCCTCTCTCTTTCCCCTTGCTTGTTGCTGTGCTTGAAGACTGATTCGATAAGCTGTGTGAATCAAGTGTTTTCTTTGGTCTGCAAGCTTTTCTGTTCTGGATGAGTTTGCCTGGCCATCTACCCAAAGGCCTCCCATCACATCAACGTAAATTCCCAGACTGATGAACCCTGTAGTATTTTCCATGACCACTACTATGGCGGTTACTCATGTTAAGTTCCAGGTGGTGATTTTATTTTAGGAAATATTAGCAATGTGTCTGAAAGCATTGATTTGCTACCATGAATTCTGATTATCTAAGAAAACATTTTACGTGATGACGATAATTTGTTTACAGTTTTTAACTCCATGTTAGATTTTTATGCTTACTAAAACATTTTCAAAATCTTAAAATACAGCCATGGAGAAGTCTGAAAGTCCATAGACATGTTTTGTGAAGAATATTGTATGTCTGTGTACATGTTTCAGAGATGCTTCTGATTGAATTCATTTTCAAGGCCTGTCTGAAATTGTTCAACTCCTCCATTTGTAGACTCGTTATTCATCATACCTGTCAATCTTCTCTAGGAGTTTTTCAGTGTGTGTTGGTTTCTTCTCTTCTGTGTTTAACTGCTCACAGAAACCTGGAAGGGGTATCATTTTGGGGTTTGCTTACGCTTTATAATTGGCCTTCTCTTGAGCCAGGGGTCAACTTAACTCATAGGTTTGATCCTAGCAATTTACCTTTTTACTCTTTCTTCTATAAGTAGGAACTTACCATTCAAGCATGCTTTTTCAGTCAGAGATAATGGAAGCTAACAGCCTGACTGCTGATGAAACTGAGCATAATTAAATGGTTTAGAGTTAAGTCCACCCTTTTCAAGGAAATGGCAACCCACTCCAGTATTCTTTAATGGACAGAGGAGCCTGGTGGGCTACAGTGCATGGGGTCACAAAGAGTCGGATATGACTGGATGACTTTCACTTCACTTGCCACCCTTTTCTGGTAGTGAAAAGTCCTAACATTACACAAACACAGCAATGACTGATTCAACTCCTAAAGAGTCTCTGCATTGGGGCAGGGCAGTTCATCTCATGACTTTGTGGTTTAGTCACTTACAGAAAGGAATTTTGCAGGTCACCCAGCAGCATGTTAGTTGAGCACTGAAGTCTGAGAGTCAGACTTTGGAATTCTGACTTTAGCCATAAATGCCTGTGTGACCTTAGATCAACTACTTAAGCCCATGGGCCCCATGCCCCTCGTCTGTGTAATAAGGGTCACAAGACCACTTACCTTACAGAGATGTTATAAAGATTAAAGAGTGGGTAGAAAACTCTTAGCACAATATCTGCAGGTTTAAGGGGCTTGTGTAACATGCTATCTGTTTTTAATTTTTGCTTTCTAATATTTAGTTCAGTTTAGCCTTTTATTTATTTCTCTTTTTGTTATTTATTTTTTAAATTGATATTTATTTCTCTTTCTTTGTGAGGAACTTAGATTAGAAAGATGTCAAATACTGGCCCTTCAATAAATGTTCTTAGAATCTAGCTAAGGAGAAAACACTTTATTTCACCATACTATGAAAAAGGCATGCAGTGGGTACACTGTGCAATGTGGGGAATCTGGAAAGATCTCCTGGGTAATCCTGAAAGCTAACTGTTAGAGGTTAGAAGGAAATAGCTTAAGCAGAGACAAGAAGCCATCTACCACCATGCTGTATGCATGTAACAAAAAACTGCTGCATTCCAGAGAGTAAGAAACCAGATGGAGAGAATAGGAAGTGAATTGAGAGGAGCACTCTCATTTTGATGCTCTTCTTAGGACCTTGGCTTTTATGCTTAGAATGGGAGAGACTCAGTGAAGTATTCAAGGAGGGTTGTGCCATGGTCCTCCACTCTGGGTGATGTGAAGAGGATGGGTTAAAGGAAGCCAAAGCCAGGGTGAAATAAAAAGTGAAAGTGAAGTCATCCAGTTGTATCTGACTCTTTGTGACCCGATGGACTGTAGACTGCCAGGCTCCTCCATCCATGGGATTTTCCTGGCAAGAATACTGGAGTGGGTTGCCATTTCATTTTTCAGAGATCTTCCCAGGTCTCCTATATTGTAGGCAGACTGTATACCATCTGAGCCACCAGGGATATTGAGCATTTGCATTGAGGAAACAACAACAGAGGTAAGGAGAATGTTCAGTTCAGTTCAGTTCAGTCGCTCAGTCGTGTCCAACTCTTTGTGACCCCATGAATCACAACAGGCCATCCTGTTGTGTCCCTGTCCATCACCAACTCCCGAAGTTCACTCAAAGTCATGTCCATTGAGTCGGTGATGCCATCCAGCCACCTCATCCTCTGTCGTCCCCTTCTCCTCCTGCCCCCAATCCCTCCCAGCATCAGAGTCTTTTCCAGTGAGTCAGCTCTTCACATGAGGTGGCCAAAGTATTGGAGTTTCAGCTTCAGCATCAGTCCTTCCAATGAACACCCAGGACTGATCTCCTTTAGGATGGACTGGTTGGATCTTCTCACAGTTCAAGGGACTCGCAAAAGTCTTCTCCAACACCACACTTCAAAAGCATCAATTCTTCGGCGCTCAGACTTCTTCACAGTCCAACTCTCATATCCATACAAGACCACTGGAAAAACCATAGTCTTGACTAGATGGACCTTTGTTGGCAAAGTAATATCTCTGCTTTTGAATATGCTATCTAGGTTGCTCATAACTTTGCTTCCAAGGAGTAAGCGTCTTTTAATTTCATGGCTGCAATCACCACCTGCATTGATTTTGGAGCCCCCCAAAATAAAATCTGACACTGTTTTCACTGTTTCCTCATCTATTCCCATGAAGTGATGGGACTGGATGCCATGATCTTCGTTTTCTGAATGTTGAGCTTTAAGCCAACTTTTTCACTCTCCTCTTTCGCTTTCATCAAGAGGCTCTTTAGTTCCTCTTCACTTTCTGCCATAAGGGTGGTGTCATCTGCGTATTTGAGGTTATTGATATTTCTCCCAGCAATCTTGATTCCAGCTTGTGCTTCTTCCAGCCCAGCATTTCTCATGATGTACTCTGCATATAAGTTAAATAAGCAGGTGACAATATACAGCCTTGACATACTCCTTTTCCTATTTTGGAGCCAGTCTGTTGTTCCATGTCCAGTTCTAAAAAGAAATGTTAGCAATATAGAAAACTGAAAAAAAAAATATGCTACCCCCAGGTTTCTGTCTCCTTCAGTTCAGTTCAGTCGCTCAGTCGTGTCTGACTCTTTGCAACCCTATGAATTGTGGCACATCAGGCCTCCCTGTCCATCACCAACTCCCGGAGTTTACTCAAACTCATGTCCATTGCACTGGTGATGCCATACAATGATCTCATCCTCTGTCGTCCCCTTCTCCTCCTGCCTTTAATCTTCCCCATCATCAGGATCTTTTCAAAAGACCATTGTTACAAACATTTGAGGAGACTGACTCAAATAATCCCTGCATAAAACAGCATAAAGGTAAATTTGAAAATCTTAGAAAAAAGGGATCATATAATTCATGCTCTTTTCAAATTAAAAGTATTCAGTTATTTACATTTTCTTATTTCTTACTAGTTTCCTGTTGTACATCTCTATGTACAATAAATACATTCATCCAGGTGCACAGTGTGATGACTTTTGACGGTTGTACATGTTCCTGATGAGAAGTATGTGGCCATTTGAATCATCATTTTCCTGCATGTAATGTGTTATTTTCCTCTGGCCATTTTCAATATTTTCTTGTCATCTTTGTTTTTCAGCAGTTTGGCCTTGTTTGGCCAAACTAATCCTGTTTGGAATTTACTGAGCTTCTAGAATATGTAAGTTTGTGGTTTTCACNATTTTCCTGGCAAGAATACTGGAGTGGGTTGCCATTTCATTTTTCAGAGATCTTCCCAGGTCTCCTATATTGTAGGCAGACTGTATACCATCTGAGCCACCAGGGATATTGAGCATTTGCATTGAGGAAACAACAACAGAGGTAAGGAGAATGTTCAGTTCAGTTCAGTTCAGTCGCTCAGTCGTGTCCAACTCTTTGTGACCCCATGAATCACAACAGGCCATCCTGTTGTGTCCCTGTCCATCACCAACTCCCGAAGTTCACTCAAAGTCATGTCCATTGAGTCGGTGATGCCATCCAGCCACCTCATCCTCTGTCGTCCCCTTCTCCTCCTGCCCCCAATCCCTCCCAGCATCAGAGTCTTTTCCAGTGAGTCAGCTCTTCACATGAGGTGGCCAAAGTATTGGAGTTTCAGCTTCAGCATCAGTCCTTCCAATGAACACCCAGGACTGATCTCCTTTAGGATGGACTGGTTGGATCTTCTCACAGTTCAAGGGACTCGCAAAAGTCTTCTCCAACACCACACTTCAAAAGCATCAATTCTTCGGCGCTCAGACTTCTTCACAGTCCAACTCTCATATCCATACAAGACCACTGGAAAAACCATAGTCTTGACTAGATGGACCTTTGTTGGCAAAGTAATATCTCTGCTTTTGAATATGCTATCTAGGTTGCTCATAACTTTGCTTCCAAGGAGTAAGCGTCTTTTAATTTCATGGCTGCAATCACCACCTGCATTGATTTTGGAGCCCCCCAAAATAAAATCTGACACTGTTTTCACTGTTTCCTCATCTATTCCCATGAAGTGATGGGACTGGATGCCATGATCTTCGTTTTCTGAATGTTGAGCTTTAAGCCAACTTTTTCACTCTCCTCTTTCGCTTTCATCAAGAGGCTCTTTAGTTCCTCTTCACTTTCTGCCATAAGGGTGGTGTCATCTGCGTATTTGAGGTTATTGATATTTCTCCCAGCAATCTTGATTCCAGCTTGTGCTTCTTCCAGCCCAGCATTTCTAATGATGTACTCTGAATATAAGCAGGGATAAGCAGGGTGACAATATACAGCCTTGATGTACTCCTTTTTCTATTTGGAACCAGTCTGTGTTCCATGTCCAGTTCTAACTGTTGCTTTCCGACCAGCATACAGGTTTCTCAAGAGGCGGGTCAGGTGGTCTGGTATTCCAATCTCTTGAAGAATTTTCCACAGTTTATTGTGATCCACACAGTTAAAGACTTTGGCATAGTCGATAAAGCAGAAATAGATGTTTTTCTGGAACTCTCTTGCTTTCTTGATGATCCAGCGGATGTTGGCAATTTGATCTCTGGTTCCTCTGCCCTTTCTAAAACCAGCTTGAACATCTGGAAATTGACAGTTCATGTACGGCTGAAGCCTGGCTTGGAGAATTTTGATCATTACTTTACTAGCGTGTGAGATGAGTGCAGTTGTGTGGTAGTTTGAGCATTCTTTGGCATTGTCTTTTTTAGGATTGGAATGAAAACTGACCTTTTCCAGTCCTGTGGCCACTACTGAGTTTTCAAAAAATGCTGGCATATTGAGTGCAGCACTTTGACAGCATCATCTTTCAGGATTTGAAATAGCTCTACTGAAATTCCACTGAAATTCCACTGTTCCACTGGAACATCTCCACTAGCTTTGTTCATAGTGATGCTTTCTAAGGCCCACTTGACTTCACATTCTAGGATGTCTGNGAGTCCAGCACTTCCACAGCATCATCTTTCAGGATTTGAAATAGCTCAACTGGAATTCCATCACCTCCACTAGCTTTGTTCATAGTGATTCTTTCTAAGGCCCACTTGACTTCACATTCCAGGATGTCTGGCTCTAGTTGAGTGATCACACTATTGTGATTATCCAGGTCATGAAGATCTTTTTTGTACAGTTCTTCTGTGTATTCTTGCCACCTCTTCTTAATATCTTCTGCTTCTGTTAGACCTATACCATTTCTGTCCTTTATCGAGCCCATCTTTGCATGAAATGTTCCCTTGGCATCTCTAATTTTCTTGAAGAGATCTCTAGTCTTTCCCATTCTGTTGTTTTCCTATATTTCTTTGCATTGATCGCTAAAGAAGGCTTTCTTATCTCTTCTTGCTATTCTTTGGAACTCTGCATTCAGATGCTTATATCTTTCCTTTTCTCCTTTGCTTTTTGCTTCTCTTCTTTTTACAGCTATTTGTAAGGCCTCCCCAGACAGCCATTTTGCTTTTTTGCATTTCTTTTCCATGGGGATGGTCTTGATCCCTGTCTCCTGTACAGTGTCACGAACTTCATTCCATAGTTCATCAGGCACTCTATCTATCAGATCTAGGCCCTTAAATCTATTTCTCACTTCCACTGTATAATCATAAGGGATTTGATTGAGGTCATACCTGAATGGTCTAGCAGTTTTCCCTACTTTCTTCAATTTAAGTCTGAATTTGGCAATAAGGAGTTCATGATCTGAGCCACAGTCAGCTCTCGGTCTTGTTTTTGTTGACTGTATAGAGCTTCTCCATCTTTGGCTGCAAAGAATATAATCAATCTGATTTCGATGTTGACCATCTGGTGATGTCCATGTGTAGCGCCCTCTAGTACCACCCAAATTAATCACATGTCAATAATATTCTCACCACTCTAGTCAGCGTCAGGTTACTCAACTGAGTATAATTTTTTCCCTTTAAGTTCATTCAAAGGTTAACTTCTTCAAAGGAAACTGTCAAAACCTGACATCATGTGTTGTTTGCAATGTGGTGGTAACATTAAACGTACAAACGTGTTCCCCTCACTAAGCAGGTTATGGTGGAACCAACATGTGTCTGAGTTCCAAGCAAAAGCTGGCCTGTGGCAACGTGCTCGGGAAGTGAGGCTCGCCCCAGCAGTCACAACACAACAAAGAAAAGTGGCTTAAAATAATTAGTTCCCATGCAGAGTGATCCATAGTGTTTTCCTAGACAAGGTGTTTGAAGCTTCAGCTTTCTTCATAAAGAAATGGGCTGATGGGCGGGGGGAGGAAGCTTGAGATACAGGTTGAAAAAAGAATTTTCCAACATATTATAGAACAGAACTAAGAACACAAAAGTTGGTTCTCAAGGTCCCAGACACACTGAAAGCCCTTATAAAACCAAAATTTCCTGTGAATAAGTAAAAGTTTTGGGCCATCCAATTATCTTTTAGTGATCCAACCATCTTCCATTTCAGTTGAAAATTATATTTTATTTGCTAGTGATCTCCAGCTGGAAAAGTTTGCTATGATCTTTCTTATTAAAGGCAGTGTTGTTTTTCTTTCTATTAAAGACAAATAATGTTTTGGCTGAAGTTTCTATGAAAGTAAAAGTGAAAGTTGCTCAGTTGTGTCCGACTCTTTGCGATCCCATGGAGAGTAGCCTGCCAGGCTCCCCAATCCAAGGGATTCTGCAGGCAAGAATACTGGAATGGGTAGTCATTCTCTTCTCCAGGGGATCAGTCCCAATCCAGGGATTAAAGCTGGGCATCCTGCATTGCAGGCAGCCAGGAGACTTGGGGAGATGTTAGTTTTTTGTCCATTGAGTTTATTTGCCAGAAACATTTGGATGGGTGAAACAGCCAAAGCAGCCAAAAGTATTTTTGCTTCACATTTTAACCAAGGGCTGTCAGTCCTAAGCACATTCAAAATTAGAATATTTAAGTGCAGATGTATCTGGAGACTTGTAATAAAAAGGGCGTTTGCTGCTTGACCTGATTACTGATATGTTTCATATTTATAGGAGATATTTATTTTAAAGGTAATGATGTAAGTTTAATTTCAGGCTTCCTAAGAAAACAAAGAGACTGCTTTTACTATTTATAAATGGTAAAAATGAATTGCTTTTACCATTTATAACATAGGCATCTCTGAAGGGAGGGGTGCCATTCTTTGATGCATGCTAACTTAGATATGTTTTATGATCATGTTGAAAATTGTTAGCATTCAAAGATATGTACTGTATAGAAACAGAATTAATCTAGGTCTTACTTCATTTCATAAAGCTGGGAGCACTGATGGCCATTCCATTAATTAATAATGGAAGAAGAGTCTAAATATCAGACATTCCTAAAAGCTCTTCAGCTTGATGAGCAGCAGAAGATAAGCATTTCATTAGTGCAATGGCCACTTGCACCTAACTCTTTGACGTGCCCTAGATAAGCAACTTTAAATGTAATTACAAGGGCATTCTTGGGAGATGGTTGCCAGCTGTCGTAAAGAGAAATGGCTCTCATTTTTTTAAATTCTAATATCTTAATTCAAATAGATTCCTATTGAATTGACAGCATTTTATATATAAAATATTTAGAAACCAATTAGCAATAATTATGTGCCAGATAAATTTCTTGAACTACTTTGCTGCCAAAGGCTAAAGTATTTAGACTTTCATGTACCACCAAAGCTGCTCTTGTGGAATTCCTTCTGTGATAACAGAAAATTTCCCTAACCTTGGAATAATGGAGAACATAGAATCCCAAACTTCATTCCAATCCATCTGCCCCCCACAACAAGAGTTTTCTAGCTTTAATTAGCAGCTCCTAAATAACTTCTGTTTTGGAAAATTGTAGCTTAAAGTTGCTTTATACATATATTAAATCCAAGCCTTCTTCCTTATCAGTTCAGTTCAGTTGCTCAGTCGTGTCCAACTCTTTGCGACCCCATGAATCACAGCATGCCAGGCCTTCCTGTCCATCACCAACTCCCGGAGTTCACTCAGACTCACACCCATGGAGTCAGTGATGCCATCCAGCCATCTCATCCTCTGTCGTCCCCTTCTCCTCCTGCCCCCAATCCCTCCCAGCATCAGAGTCTTTTCCAATGAGTCAACTTTTCGCATGAGGTGGCCAAAGTACTGGAGTTTCAGCTTTAACATCATTCCTTCCAAAGAAATCCCAGGGCTGATCTCCTTTAGAATGGACTGGTTGGATCTCCTTGCAGTCCAAGGGACTCTCAAGAGTCTTCTCCAACACCACAGTTCCAAAGCATCAGTTCTTCGGCGCTCAGCCTTCTTCACAGTCCAACTCTTACATCCATACATGACCACAGGAAAAACCATAGCCTTGACTAGATGGACCTTAGTCGGCAAAGTAATGTCTCTGTTTTTGAATATGCTATCTAGGTTGGTCAATTTCCAACAGTTTATTTGTGTACTGTCCCCTGGAATCATATTGAAGGGGTAATCTACTGAAATTTGTTTTTCCCAGGATAATCGTCCATAGTATCTCCCACCTTGTCTCACAGTTTCTTCTTTTAAGACCCCTTATTCCAATAACTCTCTTTCAAGTTCAAACCCCAGCTTCCCTACTCCCTTAGTTGGCTTGCCTTGGTACCATAACCAGTGTCATTTTAAGTAACATATTGCTCATCAATTTTTTCAAGTGGGAACCATAATAGCAGCAACCTAAAAAGTTGTCATGAGGACTAATTGCAATACCAGATGCAGTATATGCTTAATAAATGCTTGCTTTCCTTTTCCATGAAATGAAACACAGCATTTGGGAGCACTCATCTTCTACTGGCTTCCCAGGTGGTGTTAGTGGTAAATAACCCTCCTGCCAAAGCAGGAGACATAAGAGACGTGGGTTCAATCCCTGGGTTGGGAAGATCTCCTGGGTTGGGAGAAGGAAATGGCAGCCCATTCCAGTATTCGTGCTTGGAGGATTCCATGGACAAAGGAGCCTGGCAGGCTATAGTTCATAGGATCACACCACGTCAAACACTACTAAAGTGACTTAGCACATGCACACTCCTTCTGTTAATGTAACATACAGGTTATTGTTTCCGGTAGCTGTCACACTGATAACTAAAGCTGCGTGATATGGACAGAATTGTGTCCCTCCAAAATTCGTATTCTGAAACCTTCACCCCCCAGTGTAACTATATCTGAAGAGATAATTAATGTTAAACGAGGTTACAGGGGTTGGGCCCTCATGTGGTAGGACTGGTGTCTTTATGAGAAGAGGAAGACAGACCATGTCTCTTTCTTTGTCTCAGTCTTTCTCTCTTCCCATACCGCAGAGGAAAGGCGCTGTGAGGATGCAATAAGAAGGTGGCCACAAACAAGCCAGGAAGAAAGTTCTCACAGAAACTGAGTTTGCTGGCACATTGATTATGGATTTCCAACTTTCAGAACTGTGAGAAATAAGTGTCTGCCATTTAAGCCACCCAGTCTGTGGTATTTTGATATGGCAACCTGAAGAGAAAAATACATGATGCCCACTGTGAGTCAAAATCTCTACATTTCCCCTTCATACGCTGCTGTCAAGTCCTGTCTCGCTAACATTTCTAATGCCATGAAAGAAAGAGCAAAAGGGCCCAACAGTACCTTTTCAGTGATTCATGAATAATTCTTCCAGCCAAAAGTCAGTCTTACCAAGGACCTGTGTCAGCTCATCAGGTTACAGTGGCAGACTCATACAATTATGAAAATTTGGAACTGCCCTTGCTCCTCTCTAGATTTCTGTAACTGCTCCATTTCTCTCATTTTTTTTTCTCAATAATCATAAAAATAGCAGCCATTGCTAGGTCCCATGCTAAACATTCTAGATGGATTAACTAACAATCTTCTTGTGCCTCAATTTTCTCACCTATAACATGTAGATGATAAAAATAATCCCTACTTTATTTTGTTATTGTAAAGATTAAATGAGCTTCCCCAGTGGCTGAGCAGTAAAGAATTCACCTGCACTACAGAAGCCGCGGGAGACGTGCGTTCAATCCCTGGGTTGAAAAGATTCCCCTGAAGGAGGGCACAGCAACCCACTCCAGTATTCTTGCCTGGAGAACCCCAAGGACAGAGGAGCCTGGCAGGCTACAGTTCATGGGGTCACAAAGAGTCAGACAAGACTGAAGTGACTTAGCATGCACGCAAAGATTAAGTGAGGTGGCCAAAGTCACATAATTTATACATGGTGGAGTCCAGATTCAAGCTAGCTGCAGGACCTTGAGCAAGTGACTGGACCTTTTTGTGCCTCTTTTATCTACAATAATGAGGACAATAATGGTACTTAGCACATAGGACTAGTTCAAGGATTAAATTACTTAACATGTGTGAAATGTTTGCAGCTCACATACTGTCCTATAAATCACCCAATTAAGATCAGGCCCCAAGGCCTAGGATAGAACCGTCAGCTACATGAGGGCAGGGAATGGACTGTGTCTTATTCTCTGGTCTATTCCCTGCTCCTCATGGAGGACCTGACACGCAACAGTCATTTAATGGGTATTGGTTGAACGCACCAAAGGCAGGCACCAAGTAGTTAAATGTGGTGGAATAAAAGTCAAAAATAGGAAAACAGAAGGCAGGAAGAGTCCTGGCGAATTTCCTTTTTTCCCCCAGCTGCCATGACTCCAGTTTACCTTGTTTGTTATTTTCTGTATACAGGCCATCAGAGAAAACTGATGTAGAAGGAGCAGCAAATGTCCCAGCCATGGACCCCCACACCTCCACAAATCTCCTTTCAAAGCCCACTTCCTAGCATTGAGTCTTCTCTGTTGAACTGTTAAGTGTATCGCTTATCCTGCTCACCAGTGGGCTGCAGTGCTCTGCACTGGAAGTCACTCAATAAATATCTGAATGAAAGCATGAAGGAAGTGGGGAGGCGCGGAGAAGAAAGGGACCTAGAGTAAGAGGAAGAGAAAGAAGAAAACAACAGAAAGTCTCTGGGAAATTTTGTCCAGGAGGTGGGGGGCACAAGAAAGCAAGAAAGGGAGTGACCCAGAGAGCAGAGGTGTTGGTACCTAATTCATCTAGGCTGGGAGACCTTCATTACTGCACACAGCTACCTGTTCTTTAGAGTCACCTCAGTGTCACAGGTTTCAGCTCATCATGGTCAGTGTTTGACCTCCCTTCCGGTCTAACAGTGATCATGTCCCTTGATCCTGGAGAGACCATAAAATGCACACATGGCATGATGACTAATGATACCACACAGGAGAGAAATTCTGGGATCCAGGAGGAGAGTCTGAAAGAAGGGCAGCAGTGGGGAGGAGAGTTGCACACTGGGGAAGTTGAGGGAGTCTCCACCAAGGAGTGTGGAAAAGCTAGCCCAGGAGAGGTAACAACAAAGGACAAGAAAAGATGAAGGAACAGGGACCTTGTTAGCCTCATGAAGGATGGCACCTAAGGGCAACTTGATAACTGTGAAAATGAAACAAGGACATTAGCAATGGCTAACATGGCGCACTTACTTTGAGCCAAGAATTGCACTGTCTAACAATATATTAACATCTATTAATATATGTTTATAAGTATACACACACACACACACACATATATTCATGTATAGAATACAACTGTTATTGTCACCACTTTACAAGAAGGAGCTGTGTCAGATGGGTGAGCTCATTTGCCTGTGATCACTCTGTATGAATGGTAGAACCAGGAGATGAGGCCATGGGCTCAGGACCCAGGCAGTCTGGCCGACAAAGATTGTCCAGGAAGAGTGCAGACTCTGAAGACAGCTATGTTGCAAAATACAAAACTTGCAGGCCTCAGGGATTACCCTGGGAAGTTGGGAGGAGCAGGAGAAGCCAGAAAACAGAGATAAGAGGGCGTGGATGAAAAGGATGAGATCAGAGTTACTGAGTGTCCACCTGACCTCACATCCCATGTTCCTTCCACTGCCTTGTGACACAGAGACAGAACTTACTAGAGTTCCACTCCTACTCTGCAGGTTGAAGACATTTATCAATCACATGTCCCATTTATCTAGAGAGAGACACGCACACAAAGAAAGCAGGGTACCACCATCACCCCCCGACTCCCTACCCCCCCCCCCAAA